>JAQFYR010000018.1:0-22233 GCA_034694985.1 Campodea silvestrii
ACACATTTTTTATTTGTCATGATTACACCCACTATTTACAGTGTATAACAGAATTTGGACAACTGTTTTTTTTTTTGTTTGTTTTGAGGCAGAGAGAGAGATTAATATATTCCTTTCCTCTGCGTTACAAGCAAGTCGTTGTTTGAAAATACTGATTAGCTGTATATAGCTCAATAGCTGATAAGGGATTTTCAGAAACATCAACATATAAAAGAAGATGTAGCGAGAATATCCGGTGCAGCGTTATGGTCAAATATTCCCGAGCGCAGCGAGGGCGGAATTTTTACACTTTTTATATTAAAATTTTAAATTACATCAAGTTTTTTTACCAAAGCATTGCAAGGTGCAAGGTATCTCTGTGTTGCAAGGTATCTCTGTGACGAAAAAATGTGAAAATTATAAATGTGTATATGAAAGCTTAAAAATACGCATTTCATTTCCTAAACTATGAAATATGAATTTTACGTTCGAAACAGAAAAAAAATATGTATTTTATATACTGTAATACTGTCAGTGTGAATCGCTCAAGGTACAGTGTGGCCCATAAGTCACGATGGGATTTAAAATGTTAACAACTTTTTTTGATTTTCAATATATTTTGTTCATTTTTGGTCATAATAAAGTAGAGACTCTCGGGAAATTTATATGCAAGACTTCAGACTAACTGAATCGTGACTTGTATGGGCCACCCTGTTTAACAAACCGAGAAACTGCAATGTCATTTTAATATACATGGAAGCCACGAAATTAAGTTTCTGAATTATGTGTATTTTTCCGAGTCCTAAATATTATTTACGTTTCGGATATGCGAACATATTACAAGTGCTGTGCACTGCGGTATTAGCGAGTATGTAGCGATCACAACCCGCCTTGGAAATTATGGAGAAATAACTGGGCTGAATTTAGCTATGAAACATAATCATGAGAAAAATATTTTTATCCAGTCAAATCGTTTCGCTTAATTTTCGGAAATAATCTACCTTGAATCTAACCTTATACAAATCAAATATTTTCGTGTAGATCTTATTACGATGATATTCCGAAGTCGGAAATATTTCCACATTATTTATCAGAAATTTCAAGTTCTTCATTTTTAGTACTTCGGTTTTCCTTTGACTCGGAAATTTTCGACTGAAGTCTTCATCGTTTACAAGAAATATTTCAATTATCTTCTAGTCGGAAATTTCAAGTTTGCACTGCATATATTTTTTCAAATTTACTTCAACTTCGGAATTCCCGATTAAGTATTTTCATTTATCCGAAATATTTTAGTAATATTAGTCGGAAATTTCCGAAGAAATTTCAAATAACTGATTTTTATTCATTAACTTTTTTCTATTTTTTTCAACTCGGAAATTTTCGATTACACGTCGGAAATATTTGATATTTTTTCGATTTTGCTTCTACCCCAAATTTCCGACTGAAGTGTACTTCATCTGACATTGGGAGGGTGTCACACCCCCCATGAATACTGCCCTGAGTGCAATAATCTATTTTGGCGATGGGCAACATGTTTTTCAAGTGTATCACCAAAAAATGTAAAAAAAAATAATAATAATAAAAAAAAGGGTGGGCATAAGAATCGTAATCCATTGTACCTTATGCCTATTCACATACTATAGCATATTTTTCGCATTCTCTAAATGAATAGTTCCTTTACCTGACCTACCCCTTAAATTTTGGTGAACAATAACATTCAGGTGAAGGTTTTGCCTATTTTAGAAAGCGCAATAAAATTTATGTTGTTGCATCTACATACATGTAGTCGCAATAATTGACATGTCACCTATAGGTAGTCGCAATAATTTTTGGTAGTCGCAATAAATCAATAATTAACATGATACCAATAGGTAGTCGAAATAATTGACAAGTACCAAATTTTGTAATATTATCATATTGGTGGACAACAATGAATCACCTTCATCTGTGTATACTACTGTATTTAAACTCTCTTTGATATAGATGCCTTATATTAATCGCATTCTCGAATCACGGCATGCTGTGAAGGTCATTAGGTCATTAGCGTACTAATAAAATGACCAAAATTCAACACTATTTCTGGAAGTTGTCAGTTAACCTTGCCTTGTTGATTAGGAATCACAATATCTTAAAAGTTGAATATCTATCGCTACTATTTTTTTAACGCAAAAACCATTACTACACCAACGGAATAGTATAAATGTTTCTCTTGAGTATATAAAGCTCAGCAGTTTAGATTTTGCTATTTGAAAGAAGCTACCTGTATAAGCATTATTTTCTACTAATTTTAACAATACGTTAAAATATTACTTCTGTAAAGTCTGGTAAGGTTTTCCAAGTATGTCATGAAATATTAATGAGCATTTAACAATAAATATATTTCAACTGAAACTAGGGTTACACAATTATGTCACTTTAAGTTCACAATAAATAATTTAAAATTAATGAGATGTAGAAGACAGTTGTCTGATACATTATTCTGGCATATATAACACAGGTTATTATCATATTTCAAATATTATAATATTAAATAACTAATTCCGATACCAAAATTCTACTGATCACTTTCATTGTAAGAGAAGGAGTGCTGATCGAAAAACGTTGCGTTATTGGACTGAAAATTTACTGTATGCCATACTTGAGTGATGAGAACCGTTGGTTGTGTATATTTCCAAAGTTTCGCGCTCCCCTTGGAACCCTCCACAAGGGTAATAAATTATACTAATGACTGCTTCGTTCGGCACTCCCTTTTGTATCACAGCAATCCTACATTTTGAC
Source organism: Campodea silvestrii (assembly GCA_034694985.1). Lineage (NCBI taxonomy): Eukaryota > Metazoa > Arthropoda > Diplura > Rhabdura > Campodeidae > Campodea > Campodea silvestrii. The sequence goes on from JAQFYR010000018.1 coordinate 2,758, forward strand.
CATTTAATTCCTTTCAATGGGTATAACGTATCAGCACTTCTTTAATAGATTGCTTCATTTTAAATTACAAATGTTTGTTTAACACACTTCCCGCAATACAGTATCGAGAAATAATAATCTCTCTAAGGCTTTAATTTCAATATAATTATCTTTTTAACGTAATTATATTAAATATACAATGATAGGACTGTGGCGAATATTCGGTATATAGGTACCGACCTGGGTATCTATACCGCAGAATACTAGTTTTGTTAATATTCGCTATCGAACATTCCAAATAATATGAGATATTTTTGATATTTGACAACGTTGGGCTATTGAATACTGATATTGATATTTGCAGAATATTTTACACCTAGCATTTATAAATGTAGAACATATTTTAGTTTTCAATACAGTCAAAAGAACAGGGGTGGCGTAGGAGGTTGACCGAAGGGGGGATCAGGCTGCCTGAGAAGGGGGTCAGCGTAGTTTTACTAATATTTGTTATATTTATGTACTACGAAGTACGAAGTCTTCCAAATTTAATTTCAAATGAGAGTGATCTCACGGGATACCTATAGTGTGACCCCCCCTCCCCCCCCCGAACACACACACAAGGACAATATAGAAAGATCTTGAAAGAAATTGCTGTATGGATAAAATCGATGCTGCCCCAGCGGAGTAAGGGTGAGAAAAAACACGCTTTCCTGTTCAAAAGTGTTATTTTTTTTTCACATAGCTTTTCCTACTTCTCCTTTCTCTATGTATATACGATTCTTGGCTAGAAATTAAGAATTTTTAAGCATAATTCGAATGGCACAAACTTACTTTTAATACCACACCTTCCAGGTTAACGAAAACAACATGCCCCTCTTGGATTTTTTTTTCAAGGTTTGTTAAATTAGCTATAGTTGAGAGTAACAGCCGAAACACGACTAAAATACTATCCTCAAACGTATAATCAAGTACACCAAGTCACCAAGTGGAAAATAGAAAATGAATCCCGAGTAGTGCGAGGCCGAATTTTTGTTCTTCCAAAAAATATATAAGTTTTGATGAAAGTATAAGGATACGTAAATATTTAACTTTAAGGAAACATAATCAAATTCGCAATTTCTTGGTAGGTGCGAAGAAAAACCCAAAAATGTGCATTGTATGCACGATTGCACATGGTACTATATAATTATATTGACGAATAAGAAAATATTACTATGTAAATATGTCTCTTTTAATGAAAAGATCATTTACATTTTACGTCGACATTTCGGGACCATATAATTATACAGTAAGTAAGCCGCTGTTAAAATCTGGTTCTTACGTTGATCTATACGTTAAACTTGGAATAAAACAGTCTATTGATGATTTATGTAATACAAATATCAATCTTTACAAGTTCTGATTATACATAGAGTAGCCAGAATGGTACTATAACTATACTATACATTCATGTCGTCGGAAACTCGGAATATCAAAATGATTGATATTATATCATATGTTATCGGCTATATCAGCTACACATCGTCGGAGTTCTGAAAAGAGCGACAATAAGCTTTAAAAAAATCATTATTTTGATTATTAGGTCGCCGGAACTTCAAAACTATTTATTACAGTGTTAATTAATCGTCATTTAATTATTATGTCGTCGGGATTTCCGAAAGATCGACTTTATATACTTTAAATAAATCGGTTTTCTTACTTTTCCATTTAATACATTGTCGGAAATCTTCCGATATATTCTCATGTCGTCAGTATATTTGTGTTGTGTTATGGCTTTCCGACGAATTGGTAAGAGACCGCCGAAGGGGGGGCATACCTGACCGACGGGGGGGGGGGCTGCCCCCGGTCCGTCCGCTTGTACCACACCAGATAAGAAAGTTAGTGCAATTTTCGGGTAGTTCTACAGTGCTAAGGGTGCTTTTAAGAGCAGGGCTGTGATAAAACCGTGACTAAAAGAAAATCCGCAAAAATGCTAAATATCGGCCTTAATAATGGAGTACTTTTCCGAAACTTGTGGACCAAAGTAAATGGAAATACACCAGTACGCAATGATAGCTTTTGATTAAGCTATAGCGAACCTCCGTTAACATCCATTCTGGTATAGTCTCTGCAGTTTCCTTTTCAACAAAGCGTCAGCAGACCCATTAAAGTTACATGTACACTTGTCTCAAAGCATTGTACAATTGTCCAATGGTTTTTATTGCAAACTAACAGCTGTTCAGCATCTATCAAATAATATTAATATATTGTATTTGTATTTTGAAGAACGTCCTTAAAACTTTGAAATGAACACTCCCATTATGTTATCCCCTTATTTACATACATTACATAAGATACATTACGCTTAAAAGTTGCGATTAGCCAGCGTGATAAAACCAGCTTGTGGGTTTAAAGGCAATAAAAAGATCCCCATGAAAGGCATCTTTTTTTTTCTTTCCCATTATGGGGCGGGACGTGGGAGGGAGGTAATAGACTTCTCAATAAAACACGTACTGTCTACTGTGCCACTTTATGCAATAAGAAATCACAACAATATAACTGCTGCTCTGCCGTCTTCTGTTTGTTAATGGAACATTATACAAAGCATAGCAAATATTCATAAAAAATCATGATTGATTATACTGGTTGTCCCCACGTTTAACGTTGCACTCGTTAGTCTAAGAAAGCTAACGATTTCGGTCTCGTTTCGAATTACAAAATCTCAGTTTCGACGTCGTCTCGTGGTGAGACTATTGAGGGGCTCGATATTCGATCGATTTGTGTGTCAAGTCGAGCTGCCCGTGTATTAAAGTGGAGCGGCTCTTATATAAAAGTTGAAATGGTCGATTACGAGTCAGTCGTTCGTGGAGATACAACACAATAATCTTAATGGAAAACAGGTGTGAACCACTTCTTTGCAGTTTTTAAATGAGGTCTGAAATGAACTATTTCTCAATATCAATTGGAGACTCATTGAAGGCCAGCAGGAAGTATGTTTATGGAGGCCCTACGTGAAGATCGAAGAATTATTTTATAGTATATTTTTCACTATAAGATTGTATGTATCAATGTTATTCAAGGGCATTCTAGCGTTGAGGAGTGAATTACCGAACATTTTTGCTAACTTCTAGATCATACAGCTTTTGTTTAGTTCATTCTGCGTCAGAAATAATATAATCAATGAGTTGCGTCAACAGCTTGTAATATATGTGATGAAGAAAATTATTATTAGACCAATATTATTGTAAATTCAGACACAATTACATTGAAATACTGTACTAAAATCTATATTAAAAATGTGCCAGTGTATATAAAAACTCGAACGAGGCGAGGGCGTTTCTTTTTGTTTTTCGGATCAAACATTATGCATCCGCTGTTCAGGATAAGTAATTATTTGGAAATTATACGTCAGTTCTGCAATTGAGCTTCTGAACTAGGAACGGTAAATTACTATCAATGCATAACTACATGTATATTACACGAGGAAGGCATTGTTGTTTCAAGAAATAAAATAAAAATTAGAGTATTGACTGAAACCTCATTGATATTTTTCTTTGAACTTTTGGAATTAAAAGCGCCTTCTCTGTACGTGATTTTATTAAAATACTACATGTTTCACCCATCTCGGGCATCTTCAGGTACAAATTTCTAAAACAGATAAAATATGAAATCAATAAATAGAATATATATTTACAATTTAGGATCTTAAAATCAAAACTTACCGTATAAATAAACCATTGTCAATTAAAAATTTCATTGTATTGGTGCTCTCTGATACGCCAACATATTTATTTATGACTTGTGTTTTGTTTTTTAAAATTTCGACAGATTCAATAAAATCAAGGTTTAAATTGTTTTTAACTTCATGTAACAGTTTCACATTTTTAATGTCACAAGTTCCAGATTGATTTTGAAGCATGTGGGAGCTGTTTAGCTTTTTTAGCATTTGATATTTTCCTGCTGTATTTTAAATACATTGTATTGTACAGTTCTTACGTTTTAAAATTCCAGACGATACATATAGGCTAAGAGACGTTATTGTAAGAAACAAAAAAAATTATAAAATAATCTTTTTAGCTATTGTATCTTCGAAATTTTAAATGGGTGCGTGTCATACCATGAAATGCTACCAAAAATTAATCTTTTTATTTACTACACTGTTAGAATCAAAAAGGGGATCGTCACTATACTTTAAATATATCGCCAATCTCGTTATTATGACTTCGGAATTCCATAAGATCGACGCTGCACTTTGAACAAAGTAATATCTATTCCCGTTCCGTCATCGGAATATCGAGACTATTGATATTGTACGAATTAAGTGTCTGTTCTGTTATTGTGTCGTAAGAATTTCAAAAAGATCAACGGCCCAGAATAAGAAGTCATTTTACGTGTTTTCATCGTCAAAATCGACGTCACATTTTTAATGAATCGTTATCGATTCTAGTTACTATGCCGTCGTATAGTTTCAAAATGACTGATATAAAACAATACATTAATCGTTGTTTTTGGTATCATATCGTCGAAAATTACAGTACAAAGATTGACTTCATACTTTCAATTAATCAAAATTCAAATCATTACGTCGTCGGGAATCATCGATTGCATTCACTAAACTTGAATTTTTTCTATTCTATTCTATTTGTTTTATTGGGTGTTATGGTATATACATGTATCCTTTCATCCCGTACAAAACTTGAATTTCCAAGTACACATTTTTTTGCTTTCAATTTTTTTTTTTTTTTTGCCTTCTCTGACGATTGGTAAAATTCCCCTGATGGGGTGACCAGACCTCCCCCCCGCCCGGTGCCATCACTCCCCCACCTTCAACTTCTTTCGCGCGGTCATCTCCCAAAGCGTCAGTATTATCGCCAACAGCAAAAAAGGAGCAGAAAATCGTAAATCCGTCAATTCTTGTAATAGGAGATTCTACAACACACAGCATCAGTGAAGAAGAACTTTACTCTTGCTACGACCTTAAATACTCAACTTGATGCTTCTGTGGAGCAACTATAGAGATTGCAGAGTCCAGGCTTCCTAAAAATGAAATCCGTTCCTCAGATATATTATTATAATAACATCCGGTTCTATATCTTCCAAAGTGAATCTGTTTCCTCGGTGTTTTCGAGGATGTTGAGCTTAATAAACTCGATTTGTAGGATGATACTGCGGCGATTAGCTCGAACATTCTTGTTTGTGGACTATTTCCTGGATTTATGAAACTAACAGATTTGTCAGTGTTTGTTGCTGTAAACGTGGTGTCAATTTCTTTAATCCTTATGAATTACTTTCTAAAATATACACTTCAAGCGCGATGTTATTCATTTAAAAAAGCAACGCATTTTAATTGTTAGTCCCACTTACCGAACTCACCTATCGGTATGACTATCGTCTTTATACTTATGCAGCAGTTCACCCTCAACACATGTTCAATCTGTCCACACCCTCCCTACAATTCCTGACCACCCATCTACCCCATGTCCTTTGTTACATCATATACCCCACACAACTCCCTACAACCTTAGATAACAATACACCCATAAAAACCATTCATTCCACGAATCTCACTATCAACATAGAACAAATAATAATACGGTTAATACCATTTAATTTATAACTAAAATTGCCGAAGTATTAGGAATTGTTTGCATTCACTACACTCAATTTTTGCCTCACACTATTATATTCTTATCCGGAATGACAGATTTTCACAAAAGGGTGGAAGCGTATTAATTGCGATTAATAATATGTACAATTTTACAATTTCTAGTATTTTGAACTCAACTACCTTTGAAGTATGCGCTATACGTATCACACATATATTCGAATTATATATTATTATACAACTTTACGTGTTTATCTTCCTCCTCCACTTTGTTCTGAAATGCTTTCGGCTTTTTTAAAGACCTAAAGTACCTCATTGTTTATTTGTCATTTTAGGTGATATCGGTGCTATGTGCGTACGTGCTATGAGCGTACCGTGCGATGTTCGTACACAAAAATGTCAACCGTGCTATGTGCGTACGCAACAGGAATGAGACAAAAAGTAATATGAAATCAAATACTTTCATAATAATATAATTTAACACTCACTTTAATACATTGATTATTGAAGTATAATAGGTCTATTTCCAACGAACACTGGATCTAACACAATGAAGTAAAATAAATATATTGCCAATTTATCTTGTATGAAACGCGGTTTCACATAACATGGCTTACAAATGTATGCAGTTTATTAGGCATATAAATAGTATGGCCTTAAAAATTAGAAATTGTGACATCACAAAAGGGTAAGAACATAATGTGCTTCCAACATATCGACAAATTTATTTGTATGAAGAAAACTGTGAGAAATGTGCTTCAAAATTCGACAAACCGTTGAATATATGAATGATTACATACAGTTTTCAATAGGCAAACTGGTAACGTTGAGACGTCCGCAAGTGATACCTTCGATCATTAAGGTTTTAACAAAAAATTCGAGTGACTTCGAAGAGTGTACCAAACGATTATTATGTTCCATTACTCGATTATTGCCATTGTTAAGGAATTTTAGACAAAAATTCTTAAGTATGCCTGTTTTAAAACACAAACAGTCCTATGCCTGGATAAAATGTGAAAGAGAGCTATTGCCTCTTTGTAACTATAAAATATGGTCCATGTACGCACATAGCACGGTTGTTTATAATATTGTACGCACATCGCACGATAATCCCCTGTACGCTCATCTGCACATAATCGTATGCCATACGTGAAGCCGTATTTTATAAACTGAATTGATAATATATTTATTTTATTATTTTATATCAGTGTGATCGGTAGTTCTAAATTGCCATATTACTTAAATAATCGAAGTACTAAAAATAGTAATAAATTATATTATGAAAGTATTTGTTGGGATTTCATGCTACCTCCAGTCACATTCCTGTTTTGTACGCACATATTACGGTTGACATTCTCCTGTACGCACATCGCACTGTACGCTCATCGCACGTACGCACATAGCACGCCACCGTTTTTACACCTAATGATTTCTAATCATTTGCAAGATTTCTGTTCTATAAATGATAGCCCGCCGACTATTTTCAAATAAGATCCTAAACCTCTCGAAATTTACATAAATATTACCAAACACAGACGAGCTCTAAATAAGTGTCTACTAAGGATAAAAGTGAGGGGTGTTTTGTTTTCAATTGACATAAAGCTGATTGGAAATACGCTAATCTGGCCCTGTCAACTGTCAACTGGATTATCAAAATTTGCGGCTTAAAATATAACTTCATGACACAGTTTGCAAATTTTAAAATATACTTCTACTACAATCTAATAAGTCACCAAATGTTAAAATAATATTAGAATATGTATAGACAATTCAATTGTGATTTGGAAATTGTACAATGCTTTCCAGCTGCTAGCAGTAATGAATATAGAGACCTGGTCAAGACTATACTTGCCCCAGTCTTGGTATCATATCGATTTTTAAAAAAAATGCAATCTCGGTCTCGACAACCATGCACTGTGGGTCTTCATTACATCAGTGTCGATTCGTCTCGAAGGTGTCATGTATTTTTTTTTATTAACCGTCTAAAGGAAATATTATGAAATATGCGAGAAAATTAGTGAAAGTAAATTTTGATGTGTGGAAACCGTTGTGAATAACGTAATACAGGTCTATCGTATTGAAACTATTGAAAGCAGTACTGTATTTTATAATTATTTAAACACTGAAGGAAACTCGTTCGTGAATAAGCAAAAAAAAAATAGACGATGGTGGAAAACTATGTCCGAGCGTAGCGAGTGCGAAATTTTTTACGTTGTTAGGGCAAAATGTACAGTTTAATGCGACTTTACAGAAATTTTAACGAAATTTTTTCGTTTTCTTAAATTTTCCTTCTTAATTTTCCCGATGAATCTGTACGATGGGAGCAAGGTCGTAGATACGACTTTGCTAAGGTATAGGGGAATTGGTGAGTGATTCAGAAATTTGCACTGTAATTTATACATGAAAATACCCGAACGGAGCGAGGGCCAATTTTTTTAAAGGTTTTTTGTTCAAAATATGCTCCTTTTATAGAAATTTTTGCAAAATTTTCCTAATTTTTCCTTTTTTTCTTTGCTACGGGGGGGGGGGGGCAAAATCCCCCTTATATAGGATATTGAATGGGAGGAAAGAAGGGGCTCGAGTTGCTCGCCCCCTGCCCAGTGTTGGTGTCACTCGTAGTTTCCGTCGATACATTCCCGTAAACAAGAATAAGATCTACCCGAGCGAAGCGAGGGAGAAATTTTTCCATTTTTTAGATCAAAATATGCAGTTTTAATTCGTTTTTTTTAGGAATTTTTTATTTATTTGATATTTTCGGTGCTTTCAAAAAATAGGTTGGGGGGGTGAACCCCTAACCCCCCCTTATATACGCCACTGAATCGGTATTGAATTTTTGAACATGAAATTAAATTTTCAAATCAGAGAATGAAATAATATACCCAGCAAGGGTATAATTATTGCGATTTCAATAATATTTCACTTCGAGATGCAAAGTTTACACCTGATAAAGGGCACGCTGACGTCGCTGAGCTTTGGGAGGCGGATTCAATCAGCTCCATTTTCACGCAAGTGCCATGACTGGTATCCAGTTGAGATAGTTAAAGTAAATACGGAATGATGTAGTGGATTTTATTCAAAACAACGAAAGTATTACCCAGCTTCAGATAACTTAGTACAGCAAAATCTTGTAAGACATCATTTTCTTTTCCTTAAACGAACTGCCATTTGTTCTTTATTTTTATTTATTTATTAAAGTTTTAATTTTTTAAAAATATAATTCGAACTCATTTGAAGCTTCTTCATCGAGGGGCTTTGTTAAATTTCAGAGGCGGTGGTGTATAGCTAAATCCCTGGTTGAAGCGTTTTAAAATTTAAAAGATCTGATTGAAACGGACAGTGAACTTTGACGTACGATATTAGAAAAATATTACCAGTTTGATCAACCTTATTCCAATTCAGTTCATGACAGCGAAAATGCTAAAAATATCTATTCGATTATGTTCAACTCTCGTTTTGTGACAATTCATTTATTATTAATTATTATTTTCAACTGGGAAATTCACCCCGTAAGGTATAATAATATAACGGAAGTATTGTACTAAATATCAGAGGAATATATAAAATCCAATAGAGTAGGCGCGGAACAAGCCCCTATCTGAACATTGAAAATCTGTACATCTTCTGTACATTTTCTTCTTCTTCCCTTCTGTAGATGTACGGAAGGGAAGAAGAAGAAAAATAGGGGAAAATTTAAAAAAATTCGTTTAGAAAAATAAGTGGAAACAGGGAATTTTTTACTAAATAGATTAAAAGAAATAAAATAAAATAAATGCCATCGACTTCACTGTCTTTGCTGGATCCGCCTCCATTGAAATTGGTGACTGGATTCGCGCCTCTGTGGCAGAGTGGTATTTTATACTATCCTTGAGACCCTCAGATGAATGTTGTCACGTACATATATAGTCATCTAACACCTGTGGCATTGAATATTCGTATGTGAAATTTCGACATTTTATCGCAGTTTGTACCTTTAGGACTCATCAGGCACGCTGCATTTTTAATCATTAATATTATTTTACCAAATTGGTAGACAGTACTTCGTAAACCCGAGACGAGACAATAGACTGATTGTTTTCACAGTATGTTATTGAACATTTTTAATATCTACTGTTTCATTCATGAGAGCAGAGATAATTTGAGCAGTGAATTTAAAGTTTGAATGCACTATCACCATCGAATAAGTATACGCTTCATAGCGAAGCGTATACTTATTCGATGCTATCACTCCAAAATCTCTGAGTTAATATTACCAATGTTTCATTATTTAGATTATAATTGTTTTAAGTTTACTTTTAGCGTGAACTGTTAGCAGTTATTTTTTACATTGAGTTAATTTAAGTCCTTTCCAAATTTCCCACGAATTTGAAACTTTATTTAAATCAACCTGCAATAAATTGATATCTTTAAAATATTTGAGTTCGCGTTGGTTTACCAAACCACTCACCTTCAAAATAATTATCATATGCTCTAAGATTCATTCAAAAGATTCCGCCCGGGATTTCGCACTGCAAATATGACTAACTTTACTTATTTTAGATGAAGTCATTTAAGGAAAAATGCATACTGCAAATATGACTAACTTTACTTATTTTAGTTTTTAGAAGAAGTCATTTAAGAAAAAATGCATTCAAGACAAGCGAATATACTTCTCAGGCCTTGATTTCGGTTCATCTCGGTAGCTATCCAAGACTTCACGTGTCAATGCTATTTTTTTTATTTTATTATTATTATTTTTTATTTTTTTTTCAAAATGTTGTATTAGAAAAAAAAAGTTTATTGTTCATTATCAGGAAAGTGAAACTGTTTTGATGTTATCCTATACTGGTGGAATGTTTAATATATAAGAAAAATAACGACTTTAGTGTGCAGCATATATTGATTTCATACAGTGTTTCATTGCTTCAATTACGGTATTCAAAAACATCTTTCTCCAATATTTTAGAGTGCAGTACACGTGCGTGTCTACTCTATGTTAATAATTTTTAAAATGCAGGATACATAATAAAATTATTATAATTATCTTTGGTCAACTACAACTATTGATATTCCCTGAATTTAAAATGCGGGAGGTACGTGACGCACTTCTGTTTTTATTTGTGAAATTAAGAAGAATCCGGATTCCTGACTTCAGCAACAACTGAAAGCTAAAGGTAAGTTCTCTATAAATAAGTTGTATTTCCTAAGTTGGTAATTAAAACTTGCGTATATGGACAAACCATATAAACGTAGTATAGTAGATTTAGTACTGTCGTCAATAATCAATGTCAATACACATATATGTATAATGATATTGACAACAAAATACCACAGCTACTATTTGCCACTTCTAGAAAAATTAATCAGTAAAGGCTAAATTTGTCATTATCAATTATGCAATTACAAAAATAAAATAATAATACAAGTTATTTCGGATTCTGCTTACAGCTAGACATACAATCATGCATTATCATCAATAGCACAATTTGATTAAAAAAACGCAAGGTATTTCGGACTCTATACCTAGAGTACACATATAATATTAACATAATTACGTATTATGTCGTTGCTAAAAAGATATATACGTTTAAATATATATATATAATTATATACATGTATATATATTAATATATTATATATATATAATAAGCAAGTGCACACAGTGCAGGAGGTATCGTTAAAATAAATTAAAGAATAATAAAAACCAATAAAAAGAGATCATCCAGCGGCGCGTGAATATTTTTTTTGTCTTTTAAAATAAGTTTTTTAATTTACTGCAAAGATACATGTACTAGTTATTATATGGGGAGTACAGAGTAATATATTTTTCAAAATTAAACAAACCGTTTGCCAACTCTGTAATATAATAAATTTACTTATAAAAACGCCATGACCGGTTTCGCCAATACATCAGCATCAGGTGTATTTCAAATTCTGATGCTGCATTAGCAAAACGGTTCGCGTCGTTTTTAAAATATAATTATTATATTATAGAGTTGGCAAGCAGTTTGTTTAATTTATGAATGAGTTAATACATTTGTTATGTTTGTATGTTGCTGATTTCTTTATATGAATAGTAATAAAATATGTGAAAGAAACTGATAGTTTATCAAAGTCGCGTATGATATATTGAATACTGGTCTTTCCGTAGGAAAATCTCTTTTGAAAATTAAATTTCACGTGATACCATTAATTGCAAATTCCGTGGAAGAAAGCACACTGTAACGATGATATGCAATTATCAAACATGTGTATCAAAATTGAGCTAGTTGCCACTTAATAGTGATTAAAAAAATAATAATGTTACACACTCATTAGCTCAGAATAAAATTGAAATTATTTTCATTTTCTCTCAAGCGCAATATTCAGTAATAGCTGTGATGATTAAAGGAACATTTTATTATGAGGTCCGGCTTTTTTCATTTTCAGCAATCAGCATACAAAACCTCGTTACTGGGGCACTGTATTGTTGCTACTTTATTAGTGTCCTACAGATCAACTACCGCAAGCTTTCCGATCGGGAAGATAAAGATTTATGACTGTATCTTGTTCGCGTCCGGAGGGTGAGACAGAAATGTGCCTTAACCTTGAGATCACAAACAGCCTGTTTCCTTCAGATCAGGGTAAAAGTCGATGGGCGGTCTCTCCTAGCACAAACAGACCATCGAGTTGTACCCTCGCTCAAATCTTCGGAATGCTTGGTTCTTTACTTCATTAAAAACACCCTAACAGCATGTTCGATTTTTCAATATTGTGCTTACTAAACGTTGGAGTCTTGGAGATACCGTGAAAAGTGTCAGTGAATATCAGGTATGCAAAGAGTGTAACGTATAATAGGTCATTTTATTGAATTCGCATGCTCTTTACTTGAACATAATAAGTTGTATTAAATTCGTTCGCTCGTAGCGGTATCTAAAAATATACAACAAAGTCGATAAGCTATAGTAACTCAGAGCTAGATATATTGGCGAAAAGTACATGTGCGTCAAAAATAAATTGGCCGCATTTTTATTAAATTTTACCAAGCGCTAATATTTTTTCCGTGATATATTGTATAATATTAATGTATAGTGGGTATGTCACCCATACTTCATTTACAGGTGCTATTATTTCCCTTGAGGGGTCAAAAGGCGCTGCTTAAATCAGCTTTCTGATTAATAACCCTATACAGTTTCAATTAATACTTTTGTCTTTATGATAGCTTTGTTAGCAATAGTTTCAGTGCAATCTTAGTGATTCTGTTTGATGTAGACAAACAGTGCCGTAGCGTCAAATCTGTGGCCTTCCCGCAAGGAAGCAATAGGACCCACCTATACATTATGACTATGAAAAAAATCGTTGTTTATATCTCAAGATACCATTTTAACTTAATTTTCGTATAATTTTATGTTTACTATTCCTATTTTCGTTGGATTTTTATGTCTACGAACGGAAATCTAAGAGAAATTAAAATGATAACATGTGGAATCTTATATCGTTTCTATAATATTTGCGATTTGATTTTGACCAAATACGCGATAGCTGTCTGCTTCGAAATTATGGATGCTTTGCAAATATTAAGAATAGTATTTTCTTTAATTTCGACGGGCCCCTAAACTGCTCGCCCCTCCCCCTACCCTACGGCGCTGTAAACAAAGTTGCATGTCTGATTTACAAAATTGCAAGTGTTCATTATTTCAATCAGCATTGTTTCATGTTCGTACTATAGACGTAGAAAGTGGAGGGGCAGTTGATTTCGTTTATGTTTTTGTATATCAGTAAATTTAACCATATATACGTATCAGAACCATGATCATTTTAGCGCATTTCAAAGTTGGGTAAATAAGTATAAACTGTACGTTTAAATCTGTAAATTTCCGTTAAGATCCCAATTAAAACTGAAAAGTGATCACAAAAAGCTTTCAAAAATTTAACCCTCGTTTCGCTAGAATGCCATAATTTATCACAGGCAGATTATTCATCTACAATATCTAATGTTGTTATTTATACACAGATAGTTCTGGGAACAGTTGATACAAGTGGTTGCATATTTTTTTATTTTGATTTAGAAATTAATCTCAAAAACGGTATTATTTTTTATCGAAGTGATAGTATATGATATTGTTTATGTCCAGAAAAACATTACCCATTACGTATTTTTGGAGCCTTAAGAGAACCGACATTTTAGCGACTTTTATTGAATTGTTATATGATAATAAAACGACGAAACTGTTTGAGAACGGTAATTGAAACAACATTAATTACTGTATATACGAGGTTAAGCACGTGAATTACAATAAATATACAGTTAAAACACCATATATGCGGGTACCATCTAAATAATGCTAATCTGATTTTATTATTTCGAATCTGTTGTACAATCATGTTTATGGTACTTTGCTGACAACAAATTTTACTGAACATGTTATCCTAAGTAAATATCTCATGTACTTGCAACAGTGGCGCTCTGAGGTCTGGAAGGAAGGTTGTCGAACTCACAGGAAAATATTTAGCACATCCCAATCACTACGGGACATTTTGCTTGTTCTCAGAATGGAACAAATGTACCATACAGTTCGTTTTCACTTCAATGATCAATGAATAATATAGGCCTAGTCAAAATTTGAATATAACCTACACAAACAACTTTTTGACTAAATAATCTTTTGTTGATATTTTTTATATCCAGAACAATAATGTTACGCGCGGGTACTCTGCTAGTCACTTATTGCATCGATTGGTTGAAGCTCGTTAGACGCATATCGCTGATAGGTAACATTACAGATGAACAGATCTAGGGAATAGAATATTATCTAGATATTTCTTATCAATGCCTCTTGAAGGTTGTCTCAGAGTATTGCCTGTTCTGAAATCTCGCCTTAGAATATTTCTGAAACGTTCGGAATATTTCGAAGCTCTTTGGATGTTCTTGAAGCGCCTTATTCAGTGTTATTAAAGCATCGTGAATGTCGTCAGAGCGAATTTAATGCTCCGAAAGTGCCAGAAACATTCTCACAGAGCCTTAACTGTATTTCAAAAGTTGTAAATGCGTAATTTAATCCGACGTTTACATGTAGATTATTTTCATGAAGCATTTTTATATAAATATTTTCAATAAATAAATATATCAGAGTTTCTTAAACTGCCTCAGAGAGGTTGGCAGATTTTGTTATATTATTTTGTATATATATAAAAACGATTACTTACGGCAATTATATTTAAAATCCCAAAAACTAGGCAATCTTTCGAAAATACCTCGGATGAGGGGGGGATCGCGCACCCTGCCCCATAGTTAAGCTACTTCATTGCAAACGGAAGTTCAACGCATCTACAATACACAAATGTGACATGTATATCAGTGTTAAAAGAGAAAAAAATAGAGGAATATTTTTTTGCGATGATTATTACTTTAAAAGGAACAATATTGATTTCATTTTATTTTGATTTTACAAGTAAAAGAGTTAGCTTTGCATGCTTAGAAAAACCTGATAATTTTCTAACATCAGGGGAGTGGTTTCCGTTAACAAAATTATTCTCTTTGGATACAAACATCCTTTCGGCAGTCTGCGCCTGAGTGCACTGAATTGGAGTCACCCTTGCACCGGGTGTGGGCAATGTGGAAGGTGACTAAGATCCGGTGGATTCTGGTCTGCACTCTGATAACAAGATCAGCCAATAATTATTATAAAATACCGTTACTTTTTTTTCAAATTTGCATAATAAACTTTTGATACATTGAACAACTGGATCAAATTTACGTAGATAAATGCGAACAAGCACTTACTTCAACCATTTGGGACAATATTAAAAAAAAATCTATATGTAGCTTATTTAAAGCTGTGTTCAAAGTTGCCATATAGCTAAAAGAGAGTCACTCACCCCAACGAAAAAACATGGGGCGTTCCAACTGCAGTGCTGGAAATGAGGAAATCGAGGAGAACAGTCAGAATTACAAATTTTCAATATAATAATATCGAGTTTCTATGGTAAAGGTGTTCGGACAAAAAATTTCATTGAACAGTATGTAGTTTACATATAACGTAATATAATTAGAAATATTGATATTATTGCAAAGAAAATTGGTAACAATACAGCCATGTATATATTAATAAACACGCCGGCCAATAAACGCTTTATCACATTGTTGTGCAACTTATAAAGTTAGTCGTATAGCCTATTTATTGGATTTTGTTACATCTACCGACTTCATTGATAGTGCTGACGGTTCCGTATACACGCACTATGCGATTATCAAAATACAATGAATTCTGCATAGGTTATACTGTACCAAATACCAGCTACATACATACAAGTATTGTGGAAGAAAATATTAAATTAACCGTTATTTCTATTTGAAATAGTTGTTTGGTAAAATGCAAGTATTAGTATTGGATTATATTATTTACAAAGTATTTAAACAATAAAATGTATTATAATTATGTACTGTATGACGAAAGACTAAAACAGAGGAATTGTTCACTCTTAGTCTCTACTCTTTGTTGATTAAAAAACAAAAACAATCAGTCCCAACTCTGCGTAAATATTGCACTGAATATTAGAGGGTTACAGGGTCAAGTAGACAGGTGCTTCAACACCCTTTAACCCGTCAGGGGACTACTGTCACCTATGTATGAAATATGGGTATGGAAAGGATCGGCATGCGACCGCAGTTTCGTCCCTTCAAGTGATAGTAGTCCCATGAGGGGCTAATGAGTGGTAAAACACCTGTCTGATTGATCCTATAATCCTCTAATATTCAGTAAAATATATACATAATAATAATAAGATTACCTTGTGGGTGGTTTACCTGGTATATAAAAGTAATAAATAAAATGTATGTGTTTTATAATGAAGTCATTGTTGTATTTTCGCAGGTTAAAATTTCCAGAATAATATAGAAATATAACTGCTGACATCCACTAAAATAAATTATGGAGGCCTGGGAGAGCACGAATCTCCGTATATGGATGGATATGGAGATCTGTAAGTGAGTGAAGACAATTTATCCACGCACGAATATCAGGGTGTTTGGAAGTACTGAAAATACATCCATTGGTACTTTCCCAAGGATCAGATTCACCAGGAGAGAAGAGGAGACAACAATAATATTATTACTGTTTGATGTAAGTTTCAGGATATCTAACTATTTGCGCTGCATTGCATAATTATGTACGTGAAATACTTATTTTCTTTCTGTCTGTTTTTAAATAAGTTTTGCTGAAAGTCTCATTCTTGATTCTTCAAGAACAAAATCTTGGTGTTCGTAAAACTTATCATCCGAACCAAATCGATCAAGTCATTCAAGCGAATTCTGTGCAACTGCAAAACAGTTTATTTTGCCTATATCATTTTCTGGGGCAACTAGTATGAAGGAAATGACCGAAGTCGGTTTAAACTAATATTAAAATTTTTCAGAATGACGAACAGCGAAATAGACACTGAAACTATTTTAATGTTAGTTATTCACTGGATAGTGTATTTCTAAAGAAGTATCGCTCCATACGAAATTTTGAATAATAATGTTAACCCCTGCTGAACGGGCTAAAATCAGATTCACACATATTTTGTGGAGGGGGAAATTTACATTAAGCCAATGGTTTAATGTTTGCTGTCCGAACGAACGTGAATTTATTGTGCACCATTATAATGTTAGTACAGTGACTAAAGAAACGTAAATCCTTGAGTGCAGCTCAACTTACCATTAGTTGATCAGCTGAAACCCCCCGTATTATTCTTACATAATTATAACGTAGCGGAAAATTGGTTTGGGGATTTTTTATTTGATTTGGTGATATACTGTACGCAGGGGCGTTTTAAGAAATTTTGGGGCCCGGGGCTACATTCCAGTTCGGGGCCCGTACAAATTTTAAATAGCGTAACTTAATTATTATTTTTCATTTTTGCCCCCAAAATCGGTAAGTTTTGTGAGAAGTGTGAAAGAGAATACTCCATTAAGTCATTAATGCTTTTTAATTTAAACTGTAATGCGGGAAAGGCGAAAATTTTTACGTTTTTGTTCCCGGGAATGCTATTTTTATGGAAATTCAAGAGAAATTGTCGCAACTTTCCTGCATTTTATGTCATTTTTCTTTTTATTCTAAAGCTTGGGGGCCCCTAATATTTGGAGGCCCGGGGCTGCAGCCCCCCCCTTAAGACGGGCCTGACTGTCTGCTAATGTTCCATTTATTAGCGCTAAGTTGATGCACAAATTTGCCTTTAAACCATTATTTTCTTTAGTTGTCTTCGAGTTATCGCGGCGATTTGTCACGTTTGAAGATTAGTTTTTCTAGTTTTTATTTACTTTTTTATTATTAAATAGTTATTGTCAGTAACTTTAATGAGCTGAATTTCAGCAGTTCTATATTACATTTTATGAATGTGATTTCCATGCATCACTCTGTATGCATTTTTTTAATGAAATGTGGTAAATTGCCGTTTATGCAATAATTTTACTAACTGAAGTCAGTTCGACCCTAACTTTGCAGTAAATTCATAACTGTTAGCCCAATTTTTTGGTGTTGGAAAAAGTAGTTCCACTTTTATCAGCATGTACAGTATTACTGTACTACACGGTACATGTACAATAATGCATGTTGATACAAGAGGAACTACTTTTTCGTATATCAAAATATTGCGCTGACAGTTATGATTTTACTGCAAAGTTAGGGTCTAACTGACTTCACAAACTGATGAAAAATTATGGCAATTTTTTAAAGCAATACATAGCCCTCGTTTTCCAAACTATCTTTCGTCAACTGAATCATTCAATACGTGTGCATGCATCAAGTCGGCGATATTAGAATGATACTAAAAATTTGTGAAAATACGATTACTGTCAACTGTGAATTACCGTGAATTCTTATCTCCAGGTTACATCACATCATTCACCATCGTAGGAATGGTCATCAGAGAAAGTGTAGAAACTACAGGTACAACGCTGTGGAAATATTCCTGCTGCAGATCAGATTTTTAGAAGTTTCAAGAACTCGAAATAGCCAGGGGAGTATTTATCCTTATTTAAGTCGAGATTCAGCTGTTCAATATTATTTCTGAATTTGCTATCATTACTCACACGTACAGTAGGAACAGTCAATCGAGAAAATTGCTTCTGTAGCGTATCCTTTGTTCGGCAGCAATATAAATGGAATTCGCAGTCTCGGTACGTCCCAATTTAAATTATATAGCAGTGTCAGAACTTCGCAAGCTAGATAAAATATTTACTTTTTAAAATTCATATGTTTTCGCCTCAGTAAAAAGGAAGGTTATTATAAGTTGATGGTGGTCCGATAAATATTTCAGATTAATCTACACTGCCCAAAGATCTACGCTATATATTTGTACTAATGTAACAACTTCAAAATTGTAAGCATTTTTGCTTATGAAATGTAAAACTAATTATCAGCACAAGATGTCTGTCAATATACTGTACGATGAGTGTACTTAAATCAGCAAGTAAAATATTAATTTGATGATGGCTTGTGAAAATTGAATTTTTGTGAGTATAATATTGTCTACGAGATTTTCATCACCTGCTCGGATATTCGTAGGGATAGCTTTGTTGATATTTCGTCTAGATACTTCATAAAAATCAAATTGAGGTTATTTGAAATATGGATTTACCGTGCATGCATCATCGTAAATGTTGGATTGAGGAGGCTCCCTGCTTTCTCTCTACTAACTATGTTGACGTATGTGCATCAGTAAATCGTAACTGTGATTGTTGAAGTGTGAATATCAGGTTGCATGGAATATATAAAATGGTGGCATCAATGTTAATATTCCAAATAATATTTAATTAGTGCTTCATCGTTGATGCTGCCATCATTTAGGTTAAGTTTTCACAAGAGGCAATCACATATTTTTGGATAGTGTTCATGCAATGTGAACATCGGGTAGCTATAACTGGTTATTCTGAAACTTGCACTTGGAGAGGCATTCTTGCTTTACCAATGCTGGTG
>JAQFYR010000019.1:0-21587 GCA_034694985.1 Campodea silvestrii
CCACATTTTAATTCCAATTTTAATTTTTTGGAAATGAGGTACCCCTCTTATATAATTAATTTTAGGACCTCTGTTCATCATACTGAATTCTTATTTATATCATACCATGCAGAAACATCACACGCTCGTCCATACAAAATTTCTAAGCAAAATTTTCACTTCAAATACCCTTAAACCAAAAAAATATTTCAAGGTCAAATTGGCTGCCCGAAGTGGCTTCCCCTCCCCTACTAAACATCAGATTGAAACAAAAGTATTTTAAAGACAATAAGAAATAGAAGAGTAAAATAAAGTAACTAAAATTTCATTTTTGGTAACTAGGGTACTGGACATTTTGCACCCAGGGGCCACCCACTGGGATTAAAGGGAGTGAAGCTACCTTTACCAAATGGAATATATTGTAAATTATAAGTTGACAGCATGAACATGCTGCAAAATCAGCAGGTATAAAAGGAAACAATTTGATGCCATTTTGGAACATAGAGAAATCATATTTAACCCTCAATACACAGTGTTGTAAAGTAATAAGTCAAGGATGTAGATAGGGGGACTGTTCAACTCCCCCCCCTCACTAATGGAAGAAATAAAGAAAGAGGGGAAAAAATAAGAATTTTTTTTGAAAAATTCCACTAAAACTGCATATTTCGCATTAAAATTGTAAAAGATTTCGCCCTCGCTAAGGCATATTTTCAATTTTGGAAATTTTCTGATTTTTATCTAAAGCCTTGTAACAAGTTACCACGTAACACGCTTTCTAAAATTGCGAAACTTTCACTTCTGTAGACAACTACAACTTTCTGACAGTGTTGGGAATTATATTTCAACAAGTAACTTTTTAAGTAACGCATTACCTATGTGAGTAAAGTAATAGTATTGGTAACTCATTACTTTTCTGCAATATCTTTTTATTAAAAAGTTAGAAATACTTTAAAAACTACTCATTTTAATTGTTTGACTAAGAATCGCACAAAATGTTTTATACAAGGCACACCTATCGCCACTTTGAAATAAAATTACATTGGTCAGTCCAAAAAAAACACAGTCTAGTGTCGTACACTACATAGTTTGTAACAATGAAAGAAAATATACTCAATTCATCAATGCAGTGGCATCCACATATATCAGTTACAGTTTAAATAAAAAGTAAGTTTTACCTTTTTATAACGTAACTTTTACCATGTTACTCTTCTTTTTAATGTAACTTAACTTTTACGAAGTTACTTTTCAAACTAAAAGTTATACAACATTGTCAGTTGGTATACCTTTTAATGGGGAAGGAAGAGATTGAAATTAATAATAATTTAGTAGAATTTATTAGTATTTACAAAGTATCCACAGTTACAATAAATCAGAAACAACATGTACACAAGATATGGAATAAAGATTCACATAGGCTTGCCAATGGATATCCGCACATGTAAATTGTTTCATACAAATGAATTCTGTATAGCCTACACCTCTAGTGTCTATTCCACAAAGTATTTTTGTTGGTGCTACAAAGTTCTTTTCTGCATCAACAAATCGTTTCTTAAGGTACATTCGAGAACAATGCCAATTGAATGAAACAGTTATTTTTATAAATAATAAATTACAGTAATGTAGTGTATAAATTGACCAGAGATTTTTCTTCAATTTTAAACTTATATTTAAAAACAATACAAAACTTTTAAAAACTAGGCTGTCATGGTGGTACCAATTTTATTAATATGATTAAACATTATTACTTTTTAAACTGTGTATACAACCCATAAGGTAGGGTTGGGCGGTATACCGCGATATCAAAAATACGAGTAACGGTACCGCCGACGAAAATATAGTACCGGTATACCGCTGCGGACGATACCAACTTTTTTAACTTACGTTTTTTAAAAGAACTTTACGGAAAAATGTCGTACAGAAATGGTTTATACGCCATTTTAAAGTGTCTGAAAGCAGCTTTAAAACGAATGCAAAATTACGTTTCTATCTCTCATAGTGCGTCAGTTACGATGTTTTGAAACTTGTTTGATGTGGACGTAAAATGTTCAATCACGTTTATTGAAGGCAAGGTTTGAAGTTTAATAACTTTATGTATAAACGTCGCACAGAAGTCGTTCTCACATCATTCGAAACAGTCTGAAGGCAGCTTTAAAATGGATGTAAAATTGCGTTTCTATCTCTCATATTGCATCAGCTACTACTTTTTGAAACTTGCCTGATATATCGACGTCAAATGTTCTATCATTTTTTGAAGTTTTAAGGTTTGAAGTCAATAACTTAGAGAAATTAAATCATATTTTAATAGGGCCTAGTTTAAATTGTAGTCAAAACTATTATAAAAGATCTTTAACTTTTATTCCATGTATGGATCATATTTTATAATATTAGCATTATTGGCTAGCCTTCAACAAAATCTTGTATCAAAATAATATTGCATGATGCCGTGGTATCGTGATACGAAATCAAACCTGGTATCAGTATCGTGATGGAAAAAAAAGTGATATCGCCCAACTCTACCATAAGGTAATAATATTATATAATGTAAATTTTGTACTGAATATTAGCGGATCAAGCAGACAGGGGTTTTACCAGCCTTTATCACCTCAGGTGACTACTTTCACCTACGTACAGAATGTGGGCATGGCCATGGGAACGTTCGACACATGATTAGGTGGGTCTCGTCATTTCAGGACTCATCAGGCATATTGACACTGCAGTGGCATTAAACCCCTTATAATAGATTTTCGGCCCAGGTTGGGGAGTCCGTACATAGGTCAAACAGTGGACTTGAAATTATCATCTTTTAATATTCAGTCTGGGAACAATATTTACATTATATGATCTAGTGTTGTGCTTGGAGTTTTTTTACCAGTAAAAAACTCCACTTTAATTTACCAGTGGTAACAAAATGATAAAAACACACTTGCATTCAATTTATCACATCCAAAATCAAGTAAACAAGCTATACATACAACATTTAAAGCTGTTTTTACCCCTCCCAGGAAATACAGGGAAAATATTGTATTCAACATTGAAGGTGAAAAACTAAATGATACACTTTTATTCTTTTAATCAATAAAAAAATGTTTATGTGCAATTTGTCTTTGTTTTCATACATATTATAAAGTGTTTTAAGTATCTTGTTAAACTTTATGAAAAGGGAAACTTGAACTACAAGACTAGGCTGTGAGAATATAGGCTGTAACATAGAAACACAGTGATAACAAACTAAAGTATATTTGCAGCTATTTATGTTTATGGTAGAATAGTTCTACTACAAATTAAATAAATATAGTCTTAACAAGACACACATCAGTAGAAGTAATGTGTCAATCTGTATACATTAAAACACAGTTTGTAAAAACATGGTGAAATTAGTGTGATCACATCACTTCAATGATTTCATACTTTCGATTTTTTTTTTTACTGTCCAGAGCCCGTAGCAAGTTAAATCAAAATTTCACAATGTTTCAGTTATTCTACTACTGCATAGTGCATAACATGTTTTCCGATTATTTGTAAACATTTTAAAATTCTCTGAAAAGGTTGAAACTAAGCTCAGTTTATACTTAAACCCTCTAGTTTTTGTTATCCTTCACAGTCACTGGTATGTGAGAATTTGGTGTAAATGACAATAAAAGATAAATAGTATTAACTTCAAACATATTTATTTGCAACATTTTTTTATCAAGTGAAAAGTTAGAAAATGATACACGACATAATTCGGCAGCCAATCAAAGCAAGAAAAGAAAAAAAAGGGACTGGCACTGTTTGCTTTGTAATTTTTAGAACTAATTGTAGTTAAGTAGGATATGTTGCACATAATTTTTATATTGTATGTTAAATCAGTGGTACAGTAATAAAAATAATGTTTATTTGATAAATCAGAAAATAAATAATTGAATTATTTATGGCATTTTTGCTTTCAATTCATGAGAATAAAATGTGCTGGATGCGCAAATAAATGAATAATTGGATAAAAATGCTATCGATGTAAGACATGAAACTGATACTTCTAGTTTCACACTGAATAGAAGTTGAGGTTAACTTTGTAATCAAATATGAAGGAATTTTCCTGTACAGTAACTCGCATGAAAACTGCTGTCATTTAGATAAAAATTGTGTGTATATAGTTATGTACCTAAAATGTAGAAGAATATAAAGATTTGGGGGATACCTTATATTTGTTGATGATCTCTTGATAGTCTATTTAAATCACTTCTTTACAGACACTAATAGCTAATTGGGCAAAATCGTATAAACTGTAGCCTGTAGCACCTAAGATATTTTAAGTTTATAAATACAACAATAAATAGACAAGTAAATAGGGGTAAATAAATAAAATTGATTGTCTTTAAAAATGAAACCATCATATTATTTTTAAAAATTCTGAACGTAACTCAAAAGTTCTCATTCTTATCAAACTTATTTGTAGCGTGTGTAAATACTCCTTGCAACATGTTACCGTATTTTACTATTTTTCACCAGTGAAAAACCCAATTTTATTACACCTGTAATAATACAACACTACAAAATAAGACTTCCGATTTTCGGAAAACCGATCCCAAAAAACACGATCGGTTTCGGTTAACCGACGATTTTTTCAAGTTCGTTAAAAATTTACGTAACTTTCTTTTAGAGTGTCGTAGAAAGATAATTTAAACGTTGTTGTAATCTTGAGAATGTCACGTTTCCGGCAATATGTAACACGACTGGGTGCGTTAGTTTACTTTCGTTGCGAAATCGTAATTTCCTGCGGCGAAACGAAAGATTTTTCATGTTTACAGAAACTTTGAATCACAACTACAACTGGGCAATTAGTTGTTAAAAGATATTCTACACGTCATAATAATTTGAAGAAGCCATGCTTCAACTGAAAATAATATTGTGTTTATCTTATATTCGATTAAAATCCCATTTTTCTCACGCAAAACCTGAATCTTCCGCTGCAAAACAAGATTTTTCCGCTTCAAAACGGAAGAAACTTCCGGTGATGATAATTTTAAAGTGGCATAACTTTTTAACCGATCGTCGTAAGAAGATGATTCCAACACGTACGTAATCCTAAGAAAGTAATGTTTCAAACGAATGGTAACACGACAATATTCGATTTTTTCGGTTTTGGAAAAACCGATAATTGTAACCGAAACCGATCTTTTCGGTTAACCGAAACCGATCGTAACGTGTAAATACTGATACTTTACTAGAAAATACCATATTTGAAATAACCTCATTGAATTAGACATCATTGCATTTCATGCGATCATTGCTATTGTCTAGTATTTTGTTAAAAGAGCACAATCCAAGAACTACAGTAATGTTTCAAATTCCACTGACCACTATGAAATTAATATTATTTTGTGAACAAAAAAAATGCAATAAAGAAGTAAGGCATTTGTAGTACCGTACCTGTATACTGTATCAAATATCAATGTATAAAATAAAATAAATTATGTGAAACTTAACTAAGGTAGAATGTTGAGTTTTATATCTTTTGGCTTTTACATCTATGTAATACCTGAAATATAGTTTTTTACCATGGAAATTTGATGCTGTGAGGTGCTGTTATGAAATTGAATATTTTTAAGTCAGAGATTCTGTCACTTTACATTATTATTTACTATCTTGAATTTTTTTAATTAAAAATTCGTTAAATTCCTAATGTAAAGGGTTTTTTTTTACTATTTTTTACCAGTAAAAAACCCAACACTAATATGATCAAATATGACATCACATTACAAAAATATATGCTGTGAATCACGATAAACATCAGTTAAACTACAAAATTAAATATAATGACAAGTTAATTTTTTTTAATTGGGCACATTATTTGATAACTGAATGGTGTCAGAAAAATAACATTACAACTTATGTAATATGACAAATAAACACATATTTATGTGATATTTGTTGCAGTACAAGGAAGAAGTGTTAATTTATACATATAAATATTTGTCGTACTTGTTTTCATTCATATATTATATAAATATTTATCATGTGAAAAGTTAATGCAAAATGAATTTGGTTAAAATGTATGAAAAATTAGTTACTGGGGAACACAGGAGAGTTTTGGTTGAAATACTTTCTAATACTGAGAATTTATACTGATTAAGATGAAAATAATTATGTTTTTACTCTTTTAATTTTTCTCATGTGATATACATCTAGTCAGAACTATTATGTGCAACATCCTGTTGAAGAAAAGTTAAAACTTGTCGATACAAATCAATGCCATCAGAATAATTCCTCGCCTGTTCCAACATGTCTGAAACAGTTGTTGATTGATGTTCTGTTAAATCTATTGAGGTTTCTGGAAGTTGAATATGCGGATTGTGATTATTTGGCTCTGTTACATTTAATTGCTGTATTATGTTATTAATATTAGGTTCCATGTGCACATTTCGTATCGCAGAGCTGTTCTGATTGCGAACGTTAGCCATTCCAGATATAAAGAGCTGGGATGGCGTGAAACTTCTTTCAGTAGAGACAGGTCTCCTGTTATGGGCACTGATCCACAAGCGTAAGTCATTGTTGATTAAAGTGATGTAAACTGCATGAATGCAAAATATATGTAATTCATTATCAATATCTAGCACCTGACCCTCTTCCAAAGCGTTGAATATTCTAAAATACCTAAAAAGAACTTTTTCAAATACGTCCCTCCATAATCTCTCGATCCGTTGGTTATGCACTGATCGCCCTGCCAAAAAACTACCCCTACCATGACCCATAGCTGCTTCCATAAACCGAGAAATCAATACTAGTTCTCCTCCACGATCCCCACGTACTCGGCTTGGAAGTCCGTATTCCCTGACTGCACTGATAAAACAATTAAAAGTTGTTATTGCTCTGTTATTATTAGCACATGACAAATACGGTATTAGCCTACTGTACCCATCAATGCATCCTGTAACAATCAACCTCCACCTGAAAAAAAGCATAAACATTGAATGTTAGATACCTTAATGTAAATTACACAAGCAGGGCATATTGGCACCAAAAGTTAAGATTTTAAATGGATAAATTTGATCAAGTTAGGTGAGCCTAGAATAACTTCATTGAGTAAATTAGTTTATTTAGAAGCTTTCAAAATTCAGAAATTCTTAAAATGGAAACACCATGCTATAGTTTATTTAAAAAAAACTTAGTGCCTCCGTTAAGTTCTTCTATACAAAAACTGTGCAGTGACCATTCTATAGTGTATTTATTACTGCATCAAATTGTAAGTAACATTCATGAAATGAAAGTAAATGAGAAAATATGTTATAATTTCTTAGCCTTTTGTTATGATAATTTAAATAGATACGAATACCACATATCATAAACCTAACAATGTAAAGTCAATCAGTGTAATTAAATTTGCTAGCAAACATCGATTTCATTAACATCTTCTTCTCAACTTTGTCTGCATACAGTGTTACCACCTTCAAATGAAAGTTGAACCGGAGAAATTTTACCAGTATACGCTAAATTAAACTTTATGACATTACATTGCCGTGGTGACAATCTGCTGTGGTGACAATGAGCTGTGGTGAAATTTCAATTTGTTTATTTTTGCGTAACGTTGCTTGGTGATTTTATTTTTTTCGTGAAACCTTGGCCCAGAGACCTCAAATGGCCGACAGAGTGAGGGCTCCTTTGGTGTCTCAGCACGTACATTAGAGTGCCTGGTACCACGGAAACTTGACTACACGGCAGACTGTCGCAACAGCATAATTGTCGTAACAGCACGTTGACGCACGCCTAACTAAAGCATGGAAAAATAAAGCTATTTGTAGTAAAAAGAATGCAATAAAGAATAAAGGCATTTTTAACATAATAGCTACAGTATTTAACATAATAGCTACAGTACAATTCTACTAGAGGTTATGAGATCAGCCTACAGCTTAGGAGAAATGAATTGCGAAGAATCTGTACTCAGTTTAGTCATAAATTATCCAAAGAAATTACCGCTGAAGTATTAATTTTATTAGTACCCTAATTTTCTTTGGGTATATGGAAGCTTCATGATTTTGTAGAAAGTGTACATCCTGAGCTAGACCCCTTCAATTGAGATACTCGGAAACTGCTTTTCAATTATTTATATTTGCCTGGTACGGCCATGATTTTTGTTTCCTGGGGAATTAATCCCAAGATAAGTATGGAAGGGAATAGAACAGATAGTTTTAATACAATTTTTTTAGAACAATTATGTTTCACTTACATGCAACTATGTTCTCTTTATATAAATCTGAATTAGTCTTGGAATTAGTTCCTAATTTTTTTTCACCAGTTTTTGAAAATAAACCATAGCTCAGTTCTCAAAACTCAAGGTGCGGTCTCCTGACCAAACCCAGAGAGGTAGCTATGCTGTCTGTACAGCCTATAAATACATAAATTTTCATTCAAGGTACTTTACTAGATTATTATGATTGTGTTAACATGTTTGCAATACCATTCCTTCCTAATATTAGTAATTACTTGAAGAAATGATAATGTTAAATATATAGCCATGCATCATTAGCAAACGCAATGGAATTTTAATTCTACTTTAGCAGCAGTTATGTATTCTAAATATTAAATTACCTAATTAAAGCATGGTTTGTATCCACATGCCATAATGAATTTGGGGTTGGTACATGATAGACTCTTCGAGACACGGTTGCTGCCCATCTACATGCAGTACCTTCAGGATCAACAGATCTCAATGCTTCCGCCACCCGGGCAACTGGAACAGTAATTGGACTTCCAGCAGCTCCAGCTTCTAATAATCTATGCATTTCCCTGTAACCTGAATTTGGAAACCTTCTATGTACCAGAGCCACAGCAGAACAAAGATCTGTATTTGTAATTTCAGTTTGTAAGTGTCGCTGAAAAAAAACATCAGTGTGATCTGAAGCAGAAATTACAAATAATTTTAAATTAATGTAAATGAAAATATTATAGATTTACAAGCAGGGAATCGAACCATAAGAAATAACTTTCGGGTTCAGTTAAATATATCAGTTCGGGTTCAGTTCTAATTTTATAAATATTTACTTTATCGGTTCGATTCGAACCGGTTTCATCCAGTTCAATAACCCAGTTCAGGTGAGTTCAAGTGTTCACGCTATTCTCTGTGCGACTCATTCTGTCTGTAGAGTGTAGAGCTGTCGACGTATGAAAATTAAAAAAATACACTGAGTAGAACCTTTCTGCCTTCACCGTCGAAGGGAAAGCTGAGAAATGATGATTCATAATCAGTGTGAAGTAATAAGCAAAGAGTTTCTCACGCCTACAAAGGAAAGCGGGAAAAACACTGAACGGAAATAATTGAATTGCTACTTTTTTCGTACCGGTTCTGTTTCAGAGAGAAATATCGGTTTAAGGTTCGGTTCAGCTCTGTCAATTTAAATCATTTTTTATGGTTCGGTTTGATTCCCTTTTTACAACTATAACAAAGTCATAAGTATCTAACAATCTATGTGTAATTGATAATGTGTTGACACTATGTGTATGACAATATTTGTTCACATAAATTATAATATTGAAAATTTTAGAATCGACATATATCCATATTGACCTATGAAAATCAAATTAAATAAATTATGGGTTTCACATATTGTTATACAAATTGAATTTTCATGTTTCTGCAGTGGCCCGACAACAGAAAATTTCATGTTATTTAAATGGCCAACTTAAGAATGATTTATTTTTAACTTAACCACCAGTAGCCTATCAATTCATTTGCATCACACAGCTACTCCATACTTGACATTCACTCTATACTTCAATCACTCATTTCACTTTTATAATGAACCAAAAACATGTAGCATTATTGTATTGCACTCTATTGACAATAAATATTCTGAATATAGGCTATGATTGTTTGAAATATGTAAATTTACAAATAACTTTTTTCCATTTTACTATAGGCCTAAGTGAATCATAACTTACTTAATATTTGTTATCAATTTTTATTTTTTTTAAACATTCATTTTATATAATTTAGGTGTTTGTTATTGTTGTCAACAACAAGCACAAATCATCTTGTATAATGATTATTTCAATTATTATAATTATTTGCCTGCTATTTTTCAGTTTCTAAACAGGTTTTGACTATTTTTTTTTCTTGAACGTAATGTGATATTTCTTCAGTTCACAGAAATATTGACACCCTGGTTGGTGAATTTTATACTAGTGTTTCATCTAGGAAAAAAGTAGGGGAGAGAAAATATCCGAAAGGTGGGCAAGTTTCTGCGTAAACTTGAAACGTGAGAGATCGTATTTGGACAAACTTTAAATATGAGGACACACATAACATGCAAGTAAGAAACCAGTAACCACATTAGGCTTAATGTCTGTAGCAGTACAATAGGCATACCCTATCTTCAGGTTCCTCAATGAAAAAAAAATTGCTTGAACTTGTGTAGCCTACAAAGTGCTGCATAATTTGCAAAATCATTTTATAGATTATTAAAAAAATGCACTCCTAGGCTAAGCCTATTATGTAAGTCAAGCAGCCTGAAGGCTATTTTAGTCATTATTAGTACAAACCTAATTAAAATTTTAAAAAATAGCACATTCTTGCATTCACTATTAGGATCACCTAATAAAGACATTCTCTGTTTTTAAAGATGTAATTTGACTGTCCACGTATGTTCATCAAAATATCAGGGAAATCACCTATTGTCAAGATAGCTGACATGCATGCCACAGAAATTGATGTTGCCACATATTCTTCGCGACTCAGACATCATCACAAAAACAATGGAAATCATTCTATTTTTTGTCTAGATGCGCCCTTCTATTTTTGTCTAGATGAAACACTAAGCACTTACAGTATAGTGGCAAGTAATTATTGTTTTAAAATGCAACCTATTCATTATTATGTTAATTTAAAGAAATAAATCTATCTTACTTCTTTCTCTTTCTCAAACTGTTTCCAATGTGTAATATTAAAACGGTACTGTAAAAATATTCTTACCGACGCTAAATTATTCTCCTGCATTCTTCTGAAAATTGTTCGTCGACTGATGCTTCCTAAAATACCAGAAGACACCATTCTGGGTACAGAGAACCTGTGCTGAATGGCAGTTCTAAGGGACTGGACAGGTAAAAATATTCTAGGACGACCAACTCTGCCACTGTGGATTAAATCTTGTACAGGTGTGTCACCCTCTTCAGCATTTCTATTCTGTAACATGTTATTAGCATGACGATTTAATTGACTGATAAGTGAATCTGAAAAAAATAAATTACAATAAAACAGTATTTTGACAGTTGAATGGAGAAGTAGTATCCATGGCTTTATGGACATTTGCTGAAACATTATTATAGATGCCTAGTCTACAATTCATTTAAAACTTGTGTACGCTCAGTGGCATATGTGCTATGAAGACGCATCTAGAGATGTCAGGTGCATGAGTATGATCAATATTCTACGATTTTTAGCTGTGTGTATTTCGGATATTGGAATTTATTTTCAAATATTCCTTTGTGTAGTTAATTGCAACATTCTGTATTAAATTTTTGCCTTTGAATTCAGCAAAGATGTCAAAACGCATCAGAACAAAGCCCTAATCACAGAATAAATTGCAATTGGGTCAAGCATATATCCCCTGAATAGAAAAGCATTATTAAGGAAGCCTCTGCGCGCAAAGGCCAACGTTTCTTTATAGTTTACCTGGTTTAAAGTACAGTTTTTATAGAAGTTATGTAGAAAAACAGCAGAAGTTTCAAGAGAAGGATCACAAAAATATTCCAGGAGAGTATATCCAAAATTCAACAAGGCATAACAAATCAAACTCTCTCTCTCTCTCTGGGTGCAGTACGAATGCGCTAAACGTACGATTGCGCTACTATATGAAAGCGCTAATTTATAAACGTACGATTGCGCTAAAATATAATATACGAATGCGCTACTTTATAAGGTACTAAAGCGCTACTATAAAATGTACGAATGCGCTACATTAAAATTACCGCCTACTGTAATAATAATAATAATAATCAAATGTCATATTCTTTGGTCGAATAGGTCAAAACAAAATGTTACTAAACTTATTTGTACATTTTTAGTACTCAACATGTCTGTGATAGGAATGTTTTATGACGAGCAATTTTAATTTTATGTGTTTTTAGTGGAAAATGTGCAGTTTTAATGAGTTTTTCTATTCATTTTTCTTCTTAAATTTTTCATCTGCTTAAAAATAAAAATATTTCCAGAGGGGGGGTTGCAGCCCCATCCCTGGTGAATGAATGTAAATATTAGGGGGGAGGGGGGGGGAATATTTTAAAATTTGAAATGTCAATAAACGTATGAATTTCAAATTCCTATTCATAAAAACTGAAAAAAGTTTGACCTTTCGTCGTTCAGGCATAATATTCCAATATACATTTTCTGTGATTAATCATCCGAACTCTGTAATACCTTTTCTAAACCATGCTTGTTGAAATACATAATTTTTTTTTAAATTGTGCCCCTTCAAATATAACATTTTACAAATCATTGAACTCAGCATGACATGCTACCTGAAATAAGATGTCAATTTCTGTTTGCTGAGAAATTTCTTCTCCAGTATTCGCTCACCCATGAATATAATTATTCTTCATATAATTTCTTTGCATATGATAACATTTTAAATGATAGAAAGATTTCTTTGTCTAATAAAGGCCTACTTATCATCTTAGATTCATCGTTGTTTTGAGCAAGTGCAGATGCAAGAGGTGACCACACTAACTCTCATGTCACGGTAAAACTAGAATGATAGGCATGAAAAGAAAGAAAAAAAAATGTGAAAATTTTGATAAAGCTAAACAAATATATTGATAATTGATTATTTGTATTAAAATGCATATTTTCAACAAAACAAAAATATTTGCCTCACTTCACTCAATCAACATTTAATTGCTTTTGTGGTTCAGTTCTAAGGTTGTCAACTAACAGTTTTTCCCATCTTCTGCTGGTCTCCGGTTCTTCTAATGAAAAGGCCAAAGTATTTTGACTGTTTTAGAGCAGTAATTCTTGACTGTACTAATTCATATGCATCAATGACCATCACATGCTACTCTGTCACTTCAGCTAACTACTAACCAATGCAATCACAAATTTTAGGATTATTACACGCGATATAGCTGTCAAACTCGTCAAAATGTGCTAACCAGTAAAGGTTGTCATGATTTTATGAAGAGTTATATTTATATGTGGTGAAATCTTCAAAGATGAAAGCATTGTTTTCAATAACTAACCGATTTCTTGAAGAATGATTGCTGCAGAATCAGGTATGTGTTGCGATATTCTGACTATATTTATTCTGACAGAATCCATTTGTCGAATTGCTTCCTGCGTTGAAATTCTGCCATCTCTATGCCTGAAAAATTACATCGTTTAAAATATAACAGGCCATAACAGACATAGTATGTATGAATTAGAAAGATTATCACTTAACAGTTAATATAATTATTATGATATTATGGAGGAGCACGCAAATTTAATACACTCTATTCAACTCTTTGATATATCATTGTGCCTTATGTAGTAGTGTATCCCGGGTATGATACCCAGGTGGAAGTTCGGGTATCAGCTATCACGTATCAGATTTTCTAAACTTTAGTGATTTCGGCAGCTCTTCTAAGTTTTTTCTTGTGAATTTCAAGTTGGTTATACAAGCATTACACACTGATTAAAAAGTCTTGAATTGACAATTTCAAAAATGTGCAATTGTAGGTCATGTATGTCTAAAGCTGTTTTGCAGAATCTGGAAAGGATGCATGCATGAGCAACTCCTTGAAAACAATCTACAGTTCTACACCACTTGTTTTAACAATTTCTGCAACTCAAAATATTGGGTTTCAAACGACAACTTAAATTTCAGGTATTATCCAGGAACAAAATAGGTTATCCGGGAATCAAGGCACAATAATATTATGTACATAATAATAATATGCAATTTTTATGTCAGTTGACTAGAAAGTATTGTATAACTACTGTATTAAAGCTTTAATATTGTTATTGCCATTTCACTTTTAAAGAACATATTTATCTAGTAGCTTAGTAATGGCCATTAAATTGATAATTGGAAGGCACATTTTTTAATGGTCAAGGTAAAAAAAATAGTAAAATCCCACTTCAAAAATAGCTGATGTCCATAGCAGTACATTCAAATGAAGGAATGAATTATCATGAAAAGGAAGATTGCAGGAGACTATAAAATCACAGTTGCGGCAAAGACAAAAAATATCAAATTTTCTGTGATCGAATATGCAATTTCAATTGATTTTTGGTAGAATTTTTTTGCCTTTTGGCTTCAAATCTATGAATAAGTTTGTTTTTTGAAAAATTATTGAATGGCATGCCATTTTTACAATGAAAAGAGTTAAGAATAGTAAAATATCACTGAAAAAATAGCATTTTTTATAACAGGTGGTGGGGAGCTCATAGTACCCGATAAGGAGGCCAGTAGAACCCTTCCCCTGGGACCCCTGCAAAAAATTACTTGCACCCTCCCCGGTGAAATACAGATAAGAGGATAAAAATGTTGATTGTCACATAAGAATTTTAGATAGAAAATTCTGAAATTACTCAAAAATTATGTCACAGCTGTTTTTATTACACAAAACAAATATTAGGAAAAATTTGAAACTTTTGTGTTGTGACAATATCACCCATACGGCATATTTTTGATCAATTACATATTTTATATTATTATATACAGCAGTTCAGCAGACAGATTTTTACCACCCTTCATTATAGTCTCCTGAGGGGCTAAATGGTAGTAAAATACCTGTCTGCTGAATCCTAATGTTCAGTAGCCTATATACATAAATCATTACCATATTCTTAAAATAATAAAACTAGCTAACTAGGAAACTAAAATCACTTTTAGACCTACATGGTACCAAATAACTCAGTACCGTGTATTTCAGATGCAACATAATAGAGAGGCTTGGCTTGAATGTTTTTCCGTGTTTGTAGAAGTACAATGTATGACGTCTTATGGGTCATGTTTGAAGTACCTTCTGTTTGTTTGGCTTGAAGTCAGAGACGAGTTGTGTGATAATTTGGAGCGTTATTCAAAGTAGTTCTTCAGTGACTGTAAGATAGGCTGGTTGTTTAAATTGTTATGGGTGAAAAATAAAATTTAGTTGTCATTTTCTGCGATGTAGTAGACACTAACTGTAAAGTTCCATCTTCTAATACTAGAAAATACGTTTATTTCCTTTAAACTCCCAAAAGTTCGAACACCTGTTTCTAACGTTGAGTTCTTCCATTCAAAATTGTCTGCTAAAGTGGGCATGGTATTCGTAGAAGTCACTCGCTTCTAAAACAGACCTTGAACACAAAATCTTCAAAGTTTGAAGTCATGCTTCAAAGAATATGTCAAGAGTTGTGACGTCACGAATCAGCTGCATCCAATTACATGGCTGAAAGCGTTTCGCGCTGAAATTTTTCTTGAAGATGCTTAAAAAAAACCTTCAAGCTAAACTTCTCTAATAATACCATCCTGGGTGAAAATGTTCGGTTTGTTCCTGGTAACGAAGTCTAAATAATTTTTCCTTTTCATGTACGGTCATTTTTTTTGTAACCGCAAATGTGTGTTAACTCAATAACTGTTTAAAGTTGTATCATAACATGTTTGGTGTCATATGAAAGCTTGTGAAAAGACGAGGTAAATAGTGTTTGAGTAATTCCTCTAAATCTGCTAGTTCATAGTTTCTGTGGTGTCAAACATTGACGATATACATAGATATAAATCACAATCCGTCGTTAATCTTGATGCTATTTTTGAATCATGTATGGGTGACCACAGGGGGGGGGCAAGGGGGGCACTTGCCCACCCCTGGACTTTCATGCAACTACAAAAAGATAAGAAAAATTGACAGAAAAAGAAGAAAAATTGGTGAAATTTTTCAATTTCTAGGCAGAATCTCACTAAAAACAACCGTTTTTCTACAAAAAATGGAATTTTTTTTGTCCTCGCTCTGCTCGAGCTTTAAACTTCCTATACTTTACACTAAAAAATACCTTAAAAACCACACTTTTTCCCATTGAAAAAAAAAAAATTGCCCTTCGACTTCACACTTTAATATTTTCTCCCCCCCCCCTTGCACTTTTGAATCGCGCATTGAAACAATACATCATGCATCGATATTTCAAATTCCCACTTGCATTTCTTGATTTTCATTTGATCCATAGCATAGTATAAGTGGTCTATTTATTATGAACCCTCATAATGACACTGTTGCCCAATTTAATAATAGTAGAAATAGTCTATACTTGATTTCATGATTATTCTCGTCTCTCGGTCGATGGCCTTATTACGTTTTTTCCTCGAAAATTTCACTTTTTTTTCAAAACCTGTTATTTTCAGTTCTAGAAGTCGTAGGAACATGTTGTATACAGCGTTTTAAAGGGCGGAAAGAAACTAAGAAAATGGTATGCGACTTGGACACAGTATCAGGGACGTAAAATATAACCGAAAACATGCATTTCGATCGATCTTATTACTCACATTGCGGATATAAACGTCGAAAAAAATGAAAGAGAAAAACTTTTGATTTGACCAAATAGGCTAATGTCAATCAGCTCTTCTTTAAGTGAGTTTGCAAATATGACTATCAGTTTCCTTTAGTGTGTCATTTGAACTGTCCATTTTGTTCAGTAACAATGAAATGTCAGAAAAATAACCTCGTTGACTGCATACACACCTTTCCATATTTTGTAAACAACTCATGATACACACATCGCAATACCAAGTATTTTAAGTTTTTGAAATCATCGTTTCAGGACCTTTTGATCGATGTGTAACACTTCTATGAAAATCGTAAAATTTACCAAAAAATACGAAAAATACATAATTAAAAAAAATGTATTAATCTGTTACCGAATTCGTAACGATTAATCGGTTTAATAACCGGTTAATTGGTGTATTCACTAATATATATACAATCAGCTACTCATCATGGCATCCAAATTAAGTTAATTCTAATAAATGTATACAAACTCAAATACCATGTATTCTTACTTTTTAGACTTGAACTTTTTAGACTTGAAGAATCTCAGAATAAATTACTTGACAATGAGAACATGTTTGTTAGTGGTATGGTTACAACTTCACCAATATACAATGTACGCAATATATTGATGCTTTCTTTTATTATAAAATTGACATAGTGACATAGCGGATATTTCTGATTTTAAAACTGAAAATACTAGGCCCCCTAATCCCAAAAATCTCAGAAATACAGATGAAACAATAAACCTAAAATTTTGTATGTTCAGTGATTATTATTCATACCTGTATTGCGTTTGGGCGACAATCTGCTCACATCTATGGATTACTGCATCAATATGACGAAATCTACTAGTTCTCTCTAACCTGTCTGGCAATGGACATTGTACATAATTAATTAGTGTAAATAGCAAAACAATGTACATAGGAACCTGAAAATTAAAGAAGAAAAACATTTATAATATGTTGTAAGGTACTTGTTTTCTAATCAATCCTTATTCTGATAGTCTATAAAATAATATGTATAATGTTAATTTTAAATGGTTGTAGGTTACAAAAAATTACATTTAAAAAAGATTGCCTGACTAAAGCAAGGGCGAAAATTTACATTTTTTTTAGAAATAGGCTATGCTATTTTAATGCAATTTTCAATAATTTTTTGGGAATTTTTCTCATTTTTTCCTTCTTACTTTTTTTCTATAAAAATTTGCTACGCCTACTAAATTCGTGAGAAAACAATGTCTTGAAAAAAGGGTCTCCAGTCAGAAACACAAAACAGTGAGACTCAGGCCAAAATCGTGAGACTTGGTAGGTCTGATTTATTATTGGTATTGCTATGACATAAAGCTGTGAAAAAAGTTGCCTCTATATGTAGGTCTACATATTATCTTTGTTGTTCATAATTACCTCAAATTGTATAAATTCCTCATTAATCATGCAAAATACGCCCCACCCCAGAGCTTACCATGGCACAAGCTGTGCCATGTTCACCCTATGTGGACACCCCTGATGTGTTGACAGGTTACTCTAGATCTGTAGCACACTATAGTTTAGTCCTACTTTACCGAATTACCTACCTGCATAATCTTAGTCGCTGTAAATAGATTGAATTATGCTCACAAAAGTAATATAATCGTATTACTATATTATATATAGGCCTATTGTGAGAATTATCTGAAATTGAACTTCGGCACAGGTATTCTTCTCTCTTCTGCAAAAGTTAGATGTCGATGGATACCACGGTGTTCTTTGCCTTCAAAACTGTAGGGCAAACAACTTGCCAGGAAAAAAACTGTTTTCTGAATAACTGGCGAGAAACAATGTTTTCTTCGCGAAAAACACGAAAACAGTGAAAAATGGTGTTTTCTTCGCGAAAAACACAAGAACATGAGAGAAACAGTGCTTTCTTCGCAAAAAACAGAAGAACAGGAGAGAAACAGTGTTTTCTTCGGGAAAAACACATGAACACGAGAGAAAAAGTGTTTTCAACTTGAAAACACAAGAACATGAGATAAACACGTATTTTAACTGTGAAAACACGTGAACATGAGAGAAATCAGTGTTTTAAACTTGAAAACGCATGAACGTGGGAGAAATACGTGTTTTCATCGTAAAAACACACGAACATGGAAGAAACGGTGTTTCCAAGTTCAAACCACAGAGAACATGAGAGAAACACATGTTTTCATCATGAAAACACATGAACCTGAGAGAAACAGTGTTTTCATCTTGAAAACACGTGAACATGAGAGAAACACATGTTTTCATCGTGAAACAACATGAACATGAGAGAAACAGTGTTTTAATCTTGAAAACACAAGAACACGAGAGAAACACGTATTTTAATCATGAAAACACATGAATAGGAGAGAAACAGTGTTTTCAGGTTGAAAACAGAAGAACATGAGAAAAACATTTGTTTTCATCATGAAAACACATGAACAGGAGAGAAACAGTGTTTTCAACTTGAAAACACAAGAACGTGAGACAAACACGTGTATTCATCGTGAAATCACATGAAAATGAGAGAAACAGTGTTTTATTCGAAAAAAACACAGGAACTGGAGAGAAAGATATTGAAAACAACAATTGTCTGTTGAACAGTTTTTCTTTTTCAATAATGTCTACCACTTTCTCAGTTTTCTGCAGTTTTTAATTGAAAACATTAGATATTTCTGTGTTTCAGCCCGTATTTCGAAAGAAAGTAAGAAAATTCTATTTTGGCACTATTCTGCCACCATACGAGTGTGCATTACTTATCAACCGACCATCGTAGTTAATGGAGGTCATATACTGCAGTTAGCTTTCCTGCAATCTATGATGGTCATCAATTATGAAACGAAGTAGACAAAAATGTTTTGTTATCTTACTATCGGGGGAGGTCAATTCGGAAACAAGTAAGCGCTTAAACCTCATAATATACAATCATGATTGTAACAGTTGGAAATTCTACAGCAGCTCCCAATTCTAAAAATGAATGAGATCCATACCAAACCTTTCAAACAATCTCGTTTAACAGCCCCTGGTAATACAGCGATAATTTAATTGGGAATGACCGTCCCTGATTTTAGAGGTTACCCATTATTTATGATCTGTTGTTAGATTAATGTAGTCTCCTATGTATTGAAATTTAGTAACTCCTGTGTATTAATCGTAAAAATAAGAATACCTGAAATACAAAGTGAACGCTTTTAACTGCCCCTGGTGTTTATGGAAGATATTGTAATGATGATCTGCTCCGTTTCATATATGCCTATTTTTTGAGGGACATATTACTTCATTCCTTTGCGATATTTATTTTCTAATAAAGTCGTCTAGCGCCTTGAAATATAAATATATCTAGGAACACCCTGAACAAATAGTTACATTGACCTTTAGAGAAAGTCCCTCTATTCTCTTCACCGCAATTGGTGGTATTTTGTTACTTGGAAAGTATCGGAGAATCAAAAATTTTAAGATATGCATAATTTAGAGCACGGATAGATCTACAATTTTTCCTAAATTGGCGAAATCATATTTCAGTGATGAGTACGTAAATAATCTCAACCAGTGTGTTCAACCCCGGCTTTTGGCCTGCGTATAATTACTTGTTTGAGTTCTCAACTTCTCATATAAATCCAGGATTGCTACAACCTTCGCAGGATATTTGTCATAGTGTGCCTTCACACTACGAATTTCAATTATGAAACTCGATCGTCAGAACTTGGGTAATTAATTTTTACGTAAGGAAATCGGGTGAAAAAGAAACATTCCTGCTCCGAGGCGTTCTCGAGGAGATGAAAGGGGGACGGCGTGGTCGGTCTACCCAGGGTGGTGCTCATGCGCAATAGATCAATTCGGACTTAGGATTTGTCGAGTTTTAAAATAAATCAGTCACTTGTACCAGGGAATCGCTTGGGCTAGGACCTCTTCAAATGGACCTGTTGCATCATCGAATTTTTGTTGCATCGTGTAATGAACAATTGAACATTAAGGAATAAGCTGTAGCATAGGAGGTGACTGCAGTGCTTAATTGTTCACTAAAACTTACACTTTCTGCAGTATTTATTTAAAGTAAATGGTACATGGGCGTAAATCCCGGGGGGACGGGGGTACGTCTCCCCCCAATATTTTCCAATTTAAAATAAAAAATGATATTAACAATCGTAATGAAATCTGAGATTTCACATACAAAAGTCCGAAAATTTTCGCCCGAGCGAAGCTAGGTTTCTACTATATTTTCAAATTTATAACTTATATTATAAAAGTCATTGTACACTTATGGAAAGCTTGGAAATAATTCATCTAAAAAGAAAATTAACGCCAACATTGGAGTTAATTTAAATATCATGTCCTAAATACATTTCTAAAATACGCCTTTCTTTGGGCATTGCAGCAGTTTGTTATTTCTCTATACTACAAAAATTAATGTGTGGAAGTGCCGGAGATTATTATTTCTCTATTTTGAAATCTTTTGTCAAAATCTCCCTGAAGGGAAAATATTTGAAGTATCATTAGAATTCAAAATAAGCGGATAAATTTTTTATATGGTATTTACTCTTCTAACGGTATATATTTGTCTTGTATTTTTATATGGTATTTACTCTTCTAACGGTATATATTTGTCTTTTTGATTTTATGCATATTGCCCATTTTAAATTAGAATCAG
Source organism: Campodea silvestrii (assembly GCA_034694985.1). Taxonomy (NCBI): domain Eukaryota; kingdom Metazoa; phylum Arthropoda; class Diplura; order Rhabdura; family Campodeidae; genus Campodea; species Campodea silvestrii. The sequence goes on from JAQFYR010000019.1 coordinate 21,097, forward strand.
GAAAGGATTTTATCGCGTATGTAAATATTTATGTGTAATCTTACATTTTTTGTTTTAGGCCATCCTTGTTACATTTTAATAGTATGTATTTAAAAATTCTCTTTATTCATACATTCAGACTTTTATTTCCGTTTTAATCCCCCCGGAGCTCCTTCCTTGACAATATAAATTAAAAGAAAGAAAGAGAAAAAAAGGGGGGAAAATAAGAACATTTCTGAAAAAAAAAAAAAAAAACTGGAAATGGAAATGGAGTCTCAAATTAGCATGTTTTACCCCAAAAAACTTTAAAATTTTCGGCCCATCGCTGCGCTCCGGCTTTCCGTATAAAAATGTATGAAACCGCCGCAGGTTAAAATCGTATCTACCTATTTGTGTCCCCCCCCCCAAACAAAATGACGGATTTACGCCAATGAAATTGTGTAAGTTGAAGTAAGAAATATAAATTGATATTTTTGTACAATTCGTATTTATTGATGTCGCTAAACAGGTGT
>JAQFYR010000020.1:0-20920 GCA_034694985.1 Campodea silvestrii
GCTATTTTGAACCTCCCGCCATCTTTTGCAACTGTCAGAAAAAAGTTTTGGTCAAAGACGATGGAAATAAAATTATCCGATGCTGACTAGGCTAGGTCCTGACTACGCGAACTGAACACACCCACTGTTTTAAATATTAACCCGCAGACATCAATGCAACTGAGGCCTTACTTTTGCCTCATCCAGGTATAGTGGTATTTATCGTTGTGTGTATACAAAAAAATTCATATGGTCTTATCTCGAAAACATGTGTTATCAATGGATTGAATGGAAATGTCGAGTAACTCTACTCGCACTTTATAGTTGGGGTACCATTTATCCCACTTGGATAAATACAAAGACTCTGAATTAGTTATTCTGTTCTGTTTTCGAGATATATTTTGAAGCTCCGCAGCTAACTCGTAACGTACAGTACTCTTTCATAAATGACAAAGTAGTCCTACATTTCGATGGCGAATTCTTCCATACATACAGGCAAGACATGTTGAAAGTAAGTTCATAAATTCCATTGTACTATTCTTTCCATTTGATTATGCTTCCGATTTCTCCTACTTGTTTGGATTGTTACTTGTTTTGGTTGATTATGCTTCCGATTTCTCCTAGTTTATTGATAGGTCTATAGCTCCCAGTGAGATGGATTTCTTTTTTTACCGTTTTTGTGCATTGCGGTAATAATGGCATTTTTCCATATATTATATATTAGGATAAACGTCTGAATCTAAAATAATCTGATACAATCCTCGTGTTCAGTTCGCGTAATCCAGACGAAGCTATAGCTAACGTTTAGTGAGTATTCCGATTTTCACTTGACGTTAGATATGACATACAGTAGATTAGTCTAGTCAGCAAGCCAGTATTTAGGCAAACTATTTTGAACCTTCCACCAACATTTCTGACAGTTTTCCAAAAGTTTATGTCAATTCTGATGTCAAACAGAAATTTTGATGCTGACTAAAAGTTAGCTGGCTTCGTCCTCACTACGCGAACTGAAGAAGGAAAAAATTCCCCAACAACTGTTTGTCCACTTATGTGAGAACTATCCGGTATCTGTTTATATAAATTAAATTGTCAATATTACCATTTAGAAAATAACTCTGGCTTTTCTTGTAAATTACCTTCTAAGGTATTTAAGAATCTAAGTTCCCAATTTTTACTGCGTGATTGTTATTCATTTAATACAACTTTCAACTTATATACTGCATATCAGTTTTTCTGTTACATTATCTTACGTTAGATTGAAGTCGTTTAAGTTTTTATACAATTTATCTATTGTGTTTCAATTTTTCGATTATTTTCTAACTTTGGAGAATAAATTGGAAACTCTTCATCACAATATGGCATTTATGCCCGGTTGCTCCAGCAAAAATAGAAAGTTAAATTAAGATTAGATTAAATTTAATTGCTGATCGAAATCCCATGCAATCCAATGGGAACAAAATCTCGAATATAATCCTAGTTTACTTTCTCTGAATGGTCTTTACAGTAGATTATTTTTTATGTAATCTTACTGCTACTACAATCTTGGGCAAGCACTAACTTATTAAAATAAATATTTTTTATTCGTGCTTGCACAAAATTGTAAGGAAATTTTTTTTTACAAATTTTATACAACGTACTTTCACAGTAAGTGAATCAAATTCTTGTCGTGGAGTAAACTTACAAATTTCATATACAGTATGACCATTTCAAGTTTAGAAAAATGAAAGCTTTCCGAGTTTTGAAAATAAATTCTGGCAAACTTCCTTAAGATGCAGTACCGGTACATATAGAAACGTATTGTTTCTCAATGTAATTTGATCAACCAAGTACTGTATCTCTCCGAGGAATATCATGCATTAGAATGTAAGAAAACCTTTGGAGGATCGATTTCTTGTAATATAATGTGATGAGAGTCAATAACAATTAGGCTTGGAATTCGATCTTCCATACTGGCGATGGTTGTCAGCTTCTTCGTCGGATTTGGAAATATTAATGCACAGTACTTTTATACGCAACAGACATAATTATTATCGCGTTACCTTCTGCAGAACGTTATACGAGAAGTCGAGAACTTTCTTTGCAGGCGTTCCAAGGAGTGATCACTGAGCCTGATTAAACGAAAACAAAACAATTCCTTTTTCTTAATTTTCCTATCAACTGATTTAGTATTCATGTACAAGAACCCTATATCAGTGCAGGAAGTTAGAAGTTACGTATGATATGAGCTACTTGATGAAAAACACAAAAACAAGAATTGCTTTATTTTTTTTATGCATGGGACTCACTATAGCCATACGCGCACATGATTTGATACTGCCATAGGTATTTAAATCTACGTCCTACAAACTGACCCATCACGGATCCTTAAAAAGTAGCATCGAAAATAAATAAATAAGAGCATGTTGATTGAAACAAAATCTTTGTAAATTTTTTTGGTTTTTAAATTTTCTTGTTTTTAAATACTCTTGTTTTTTGTTCATTGTTATTTATTTCTCTGCTATTTCTTTTCAAAGTCTAAATCACTATCAGTACGAACATGTTGAATTATATTATATGGTCTGTAGTTAGAGAGGACCCTGTGTGGTCCTATACACGCCCTTCATGATTATGAAATTATGAATAAAGTCGTTATTATTATTATTATTATTAAGAATGATATTGTCGACACATGAATTGTAAGAATCAAAGGAATTAGTAAATTGCAATACATCTCTGTTGAGAACTTACATATTAACGAAGTAGTTTAAAGCAAAAAAATATAACACTGCAGACTGCATTTTCAGCTCACCAACGATATAATTTCGAAAATCTCTCTACATCAGAGTTATATTCAAAATACAAATTGAATCGTATGGAATATTAAGGTTGGGAGAATTTGCATTCCATGAATACCCGCTACACGCAGTAGGTTCTGGTGCAGTAGTACTCAGTGTGCATGATAAGAATTAATTTAATACGTTGCTTTGTGCATAATATTTTGAAATACAGATGTAAAAAAGAAGCACCGTGTATCGACTGTAAGTATAGCCGTTATTCACAGTGGAAACATGAAAGGTATTTCTTTTTCCCGTATATTACCTAGATTGCACCTTGACATATATTAGAAACCTAAAAATTATAATATGTTATGCAGTTGCCTATTTAATAGAAGAACAACATTCATAATTATTATTATGCCCTGTCATTTCCATTAACGAGTTTTAGTAAATTAATAACATACAATGAGTCAACGGAAAGTGTAGACATAGATATTCCTGATGAGATCAATATTCAAGATGCCTTAATTATAATTTACTCTAAAGGAACAAAAAATGTTTAACATGTTTCCTATAGATATAATTTATATGTACATTGACATTAGTGATTGTTAGTTATCATCAGTTGTCAAGATACAAGTAAATTCAGAAAGGCTATTGAAGTAATCCCAGTACGCAGTACCAATACTTTGAATTGAAAGTACTAGAAGAAAATGTATACTTTCGAGACGCTTAATACACTTAATACTTAAAATACATACTTGATCCATTCACTAATGACATGAATCCTCTCAAATATATTAAGTTATGGATAGAGTCAGGAATATATTGTGGTAGTTTCGATGGAATGCCGTGAATGAAGACAAGAGAAGTGACGTTTAGTTGTAGCTCAACAGTTGTCATGGCATGTTGATTGCAACAAAATCTGAATTTTAAAATTAGGCAGTACATTATATTGTATTAATTCAAGTATTATTCTCAATTTCACTATTTATTATTTGATTACACCTGCATAAGAATGGCAAAAATATTTTAACCAATACTATTTTAATGGATTTCAAGGGTTTTTTTCACATCCTGGATGTGACTTCTACTTTAATCTGCATTACAATAGAGTAGCAAAGATTTTTAACCCCTATAAAATAAGGTTTTCATGAATTAAGATGTCTGTATTACTAAAACTTGTGTTTTGTTACACATTCTGAGCGCCTTCAGGCACCTGTCAGGAAATATTTACAGTAATTTTCCGTTGATCATAACAACTCTGATGGAAAATCGAAAATTATAAAACGACACCATGCAATTCGGGATGCAGTATGAATGCAGTAGAACGTAGGATTGCGCAGGCGAAGTTCATTTTAAAAAAGTTACTTGGTAAACGTTACGTTACAACGCTAAAAAGGTACTTTATATAAGTCAAGTTATTTTTATTACTATTATTTTGTTGTTGTTGTCGTTTTAGCGAGGGAACCTTCCCAGGCGTTAAGGCGGATTTCCACAACCGAGTGTAGACTTTGTGTAGTGTTTGTTTACAACGTGCGAGCGTACCTTCCAGCGGGTGAGTATATTCACATTTATTCAAATTCTCTTCAAAATAGTAATTTTAAGAAAGTTTTAAAGTTGCTTCAATAGAATGGAATAAAAGGAACCTGTTTTTACAGCTGAAACTATAGGTTGCAAATACACTGGCCGTAATTCTAAGCAGTTTTTAAAATGCATCGCCAGCGTGAAATTTCAATCGCTCGTAGCTTTTACTGCAACAAGTTGTTTTGGAATTCCGCCTTTAAGGTGCATTCACAAAACAGCGTGTAGTGCTTGTTTATAGTGTGGCAGTGTGCGAGTATAACTTCCAGCGCGTAAGTACTTTCATATTTATTAAAATTCTCTCTTAGTTAGTTATTTTAACAAAGTTTTAAAGCTTACCTCAATAGAATATGAAAGGTACTTGTTTACACAGTTTAAAGTTGGTCACAAATACACTGGGCTCAACTTCAGGACATTTTTAAAATTCATCGCAAGCAGGAACTTCCACTCGCTCGCTTTTATTGCAACAAACTCTTTTGTGAATGCACCTTTACACACCGAATATTTTTTCATATGTCAGAAATTGTCGCGACTATCTCCCTGACAGACGCCTAATATGACGTTCTTCTGCAAAAAATATCTAAGCAAGAAATTCTCGTTCAAATTTCTTATGTTATAGTGGCCATAAGAAATACATGCAAAAAATTTATCTCTCCAATTTTACTGACATTTTCCAATAAGCGCAAAAATATTATTCTCATTCATAATTTTTTTTTCCGTTTTCAAAAATATTCACTGTTGCGGAAGTTACAAGCTACAGAAAGTAAAAATTAAGACTGCTTGAGAATGTATAAGGGAAAAAAACTATGACAGTAATGCATATTTTTTAAAAACGCAAAATGTTATGAATAAGGATCATATTCTTGTACCTTTTGCAAAATTTTAGTAAAACCGGAGATAAAAAACATATGTGTTTCTTATGGCCATTAAGATAGGAAATATTGGAACTTTGCAGGAGGATTTCTCGCTTAATATTTTTTTGGCAATTTTTTTTCCAGAAGAACGACATATAAGGTGTTGGTAAGGGATGTAGTCCTCACAATATTTCGAACATCTGAAAAAAATATTGGAATGTAACACCTGTAAAGGTTCCCTCGTTGGTAAAGTTACGAAAGTTACTAGAAAGTTCCTTTTTTACGAGGCTGCACATAATGCTATTGTATAATAGTTTTATTATCGCTATACCTGTAGTTGCATAATATACTCATAAGTAAATAAAAAACAATAATAGGAGAGTGAGAAAAATGTACGCGAATTAACGCACAAAACACTTTAGACTCGGAGTCAGCCGCATCTGACGTGAAAAGTAGTAAATTTGAACTTCGAAGATCATTATTGCCAGATTCCAGTGATAGGGAAAAAAAATTAATACTTCTTACTTACCAATATTTTCTTATTTTTATTCTTTTCGTAATTATTTTTCAGTTTCTGGGAGAGCATGAAATGACAGCCTGAATTCGCGCCTGAAAACACAGTCGTTTATGTGGAATTATAATTATTAAAATGTAGCAATTCGATAAATCTAATTGTTCCTATGAACTGCCAATCAATTGATTTGTTTCCCGCTTGTTTAATCCCCACCTCTCCCTTTTAAATTTGATCCTTGTCCAATATTTTCTCCATGTGCTGCACTAGCCAAAAACATTGCACTGTATACAGTAAAAGTCTTGCACCCAATCCTAGATATTTCATCTCTGTAGCTATATACGGTCATGTAGCTCAGTTAGAGCTTATTCATCTGTTTAACCCAAATGTATTTTGAGAAGCACCCTGTTTGAAATTTGTATAAAACCTAAACCACCACTGATAGAGGGCTTGTGATAGACGTTCTTTATGTTCGATATGTTCTTTCGTTATTTTGATGTTCGTCTTTGTGGATAAATCTTGAAAGCTTTACAATGTGATCTCTTTTGAAATGTGAATTGAACTTTAGAAACTTTGTGATGGTGAATATGTGAATCGAGTTGTGTTTGAACAATGTAGAACTATTATAGCGTCCATAATTTTCGTCGTTGTCTTAATCTGAATGTGAGAAGACCTATCTATCATAATGACCATTTATTCAGCACGATTGATGTAACCAATCCAATCCTTTGAAACCCAAATAGTAGATGAAAGCGAAACCTCTTTGTGTTAAGCCGTCGTTTGTTAATTGATGTGTATACGAACTATTTCTGTCAGCCAATTTGTTTGAAGTGAGAAGAAGATGATGGGCAATTTTATTATGATGCTGGGAAGTGAAATTGGAAGAAGATGGGAAATGAGACATTATGTGAGTTTGAAATCAGAAGATGGGAAGACCACCATGATAATACCAGACGACACTGATGACCACCCGAATCTGGAGGAAAACCCCAGGAAAGCCGCCAAGAGAAGTTGGAAGAAAATGCAGACCACAGAAGACTAGAAATGATGTAATGAAAATTTTGTTATTGTGAATTGTGTTTTGTAAAATGTAAGTATGATTGTGTCTGTGGGATTTATTTTAATATTCAGTAATTGTAATTGAATGTGATAACGTGTGAAGGAATGTTTTATTAATTAAATACAGCTCAAGTCAAGTCAAGCTAAGTCAAGTAAAGTACAGCAAACAATATGATTTTCTTTAAACAAGTAAACGTTAACATCTTTTTATTTATACAGTGTTGAACCATAATAAAGTCTACAATTTATATTTTTGATACATGATTGAGTTTCTATTGAAACCAACGATATAAGTCAATGGAATTATAAGAAACGCATCGTCGAAGAAAGTACTATAAATATTTATAAAAGAATGATATACGAAAATGATTGATAAGCTAAATATTACAGAAATATATTTCGACTTTTAAATAAAACCCTAGATTATAACGAGTAAACACTTTGTAGGGCAAAACGGTCATTTGCAGGAATGGTTATGGGAGACTGTTTTTGCAAGTGTTAGTCTTAACCCTGGGACAGAAATGATAATTAAAGCAATAGACTCCTGGGTAAGCTATAAATTACAGTTAAAAAATCTACTTGAAATGGCTATTATAATGTTTGTGATCTGTCTCTGATTTGCTATAAACTCTATTATTATTATTTCAATAAATATAAATTTTATATCATTATTAAGCCACGATTATTACTCAGAACTACGAATTTTCCTATATGATATTAAGGTATACACACAGTAAGATAACAAATATTTACTTGAAATCGTCGTCAATAATAATATTACCAAATGCATACGTATATATACATTCATATAATTATTCAGTTGCTGATATTCCAAACTGATTAAAGTAAAATTATAATAAAAGTACAAGAATGGATAATTCTGATAGATAGAACTCGACTCAGATATATTGAATATCCTATCGCTACATTATAGCCAGAGTAATCCCATAAATAGGTAATCCAGCTACAACGGGGATACCTCTGTTCATACATGTACCTGGACGCTTAACATTGCCTAGCTGCCAGCTATCACACTTGACATAGTGTTAATCGTAATTAAATACGATCTAACATTATCCTGTGGTGGCGAACGATACATTTTGGGGGCTCAGCCGGGATTGCTCCAAGTAGTGAAGGGCGAAATTTTATTTTAATTTTCAAAACCGTCAGAATTAAACCAGACTTTATAAGATGATAATTTGCGTAATTTTATGTTAATATTGACCATTTTAATTGGAATATTTTACTAATTTATTTGTGTGAATCAAATAAATCAGCCGGGATAGCTCCACGTAGCGAGGGAAGACATTTTTTTTTATTAAACGTTCAAAATAGCCGAAAATCACAGGAGTACTTTAAAGAAGCATAAGAAACGAATTTACATTCACAAAATTATCCTAAGTATTTGTTCAAATTCTTTTCGGGATTTTTGTACTCCTTTATTTTTGGTCAGAATTTTCGGAAATTTTCAGGAACACTATTTTATAGACCGTAGAAAATTAATTTTCGCAATTTCTTTTGCCATAAGTTTATGCCAGTAATTGTTATTTAACCAGAATAGTTTCCGCATAGTGAGAGACAGAGTTTTATTTTGGGTAATGTCAAATTCGGATAAGAAAACCATTCCATTTGTTCAACCTAAACTGACATTCAAGGTAACTGGTGTTACTGTAATAACTCCTAAGTCATCTTTAACGGTCTTCTATTTAACTGACCATCCCGATATTGTTACTATTTATCGTATAGCGGACGGTAGGAAACAATATATAGTGATACCCAATGTGAATGCCTTATTAAAACTCGAAAAAGTTCAACTATAAAGACCAGAGCAATATAAAAATCACGAGTCAGCATTAAGTGTTGAGTTGTACCATCCGAATTACGACGAAGAAATTATATTTAAATGCCATTTTGAGGGTAAATTTGTATGGATTTATAACAAAAGCTCGAAAGGCGAAATTGAACTAAATATAGACTTTTCTGACTTGATACTGAATGACTTGCAGCATTCTGGGTATTTTTGTTTTAATTGCACCGATTAAATATTACTGAATAGTTCTGGATTTTCGTAGGTCATAAATATGTACTGGGAAGTAAAAATAGTTGTTAAACGATATAGTAAGCCCAATGACCCGAGATACAATCATACATTTATTTACCGACGATGTAATGTTAAAAAACGAGAACGCCTTATCGAATTGTTTTTGAAAATGCATCATAAGTTGCACAAGAAGGCAGAAGTACGGTATTTTGATAAAATACTTGAATAAATAGATGTTGCGAATATAAAATACAGTTGTACCTTAAATGAAATTGAAAATTTGATACATAGGCAAATTTATTACCAATTAAATTCGCATTATGAAGAAATTATCGTATAAAAGACATAAATAGTGATCATTGTTTTAAAAATGCTTGATTTGAAAACTAAAGTATGAATATCGTTAAATAGAAAGGAAATATTTACTAAAATAAAAGCATGTTACTTATAGAAGTTGATAGTAAATGATGAAAAATATATTTTGGGAGCATTAAAAGTTATTATGGAGCAAAAAGAAAAAGTTATTATGGAGCAAATGTTGAATAAAAAGGTTATGCGCAAATATTTAAGAAATAAATAGGAGCATTGTTTATGGAACATATTAGCTGTATTGAATCTCGAGTTACTAATCGCCGTAAAGTGCTGTCTCACTAGTTCTAGACAATATCGGCATTTTCTGAGTTCAATTTTCTGTTTTCCGAGTATAGCTGGTAAGGGCTATTTGTTGTTGTAAAAGTGTACTGATTATAATGTTGCAAAGTTCGCACATTCTGGGTACTCTGATTCTAGTTTCTGGGTAAAATGTTGTTGTTGCTATGTACGCAAAAGTTGGGCGTTATTTTTGTTTATTATTTTTTTATGTGCCCTTGAATATGATTTTTGAGAAGCTCCAAAAAAATGAAATGAAAATGAAAAGTAGAAGTTATGATATATTTTAAAAAGAAGCTCCAAAATTGAAAGAAAAAAGTTGTTGAATATTGTTGTTATGAGAAAAATACGTACGTTATAGAAATAAAATAATGAAATTAATAAGCTCCAAAGTTGTTGAAATGCTGAATTTATGAAGAAAAAGAAAAAGGCCTATATAGAAAATATTATGAAGCTCCAATGTTGTTGAATAGTTGAATTATAAATAGAAAAGAAATATTTTGAAGAATTATAGTTGTTAAATAAAAGAGAAGCTCCACATTTTTAAGCTGTTAATAGTTGTTGAAAAACCCGAGCGCTATACAAATCTACCTCGTTCTTTATCTGTAGATTTCATTAAACTTCGCAGTTCGTTGTTATCACAGTACGCTAGGTTCTCCAGATATCATAGTGAAAGAAAACACTCTCATGGGCATACGCGATTTATTGACATAGGGTAACGCTGAATAAATAGGAAGTGAAAATAAAACGGTCATATGTAACCCATTCTATTTCCGAAAAATATTCAAAGTAACCTACCCGTCATTTAGAAGTTATCTAGCATGTAAATGAAAACCATTTTAGTAGTTGTTGCAATTAAATCCTTCACGCGAAATTTCCCAGGGAAAATATTAATGTATCCTGTAAATTCATTTCGCCAAATGGTGTGTTCACATTATTCTAGCAATGTAACAAATAAATTAAAAAGGTAACTATAATAAAACTAACTCGGTATAATAATAACATTAAATATTTAAAGAATCCCATTTAGTGAAAGAAATAAAAGTTCGAATCATTGAATTACTGGTGTAATTTCGTTAGGAAAATGATCACTTTTAAGCTACAAAAGTCTCGCCTACGTAAGCTCACCGTGTAATTTTAATGAAGAGTTGTCAATGTAATTATTGAAAATAACTATTGAATTTTTCACACGCTTGGAAAAGCTGTAAGCCAAGCCTTTATATTTTATCAGTATATTCAATAATAAAGAGTAAATATGTAAAGTTAATGGGGATTAAAATATATAATATATCGTAGCTTAATTACAAATTGAAAAATTTACTATGGTACGCATTTATAAAATCTTACGAAATTCTTATTAATATTATGCATATCCGTGTATGCATATCCGAGAAGTGCGTAATATAAAAAGTTGACCATGAAAAAAGGCATGCGAATTTGAATCATTCTAAAATATAGCTTGGGTGTGGTCGTTAATACAAACTTGTGTTTATGTAACGTGTTGAGAAGTCATACAAGGAAGTCGGAAGAATGAAGATGTGTTACTTCAAGGTCATCTAGTTTTTTGGGCGGCGCGGTAAAATAATCGCCTTGGTTGCCTGTTAGGTAATCATCTGTACATTGAGAATTATACCTTCAGGGAATATTGACCACGATGTTACATATTGTTTGAAGGGGATTTTAGGTGTGCAGAATCCACGTGGATACCGGTTGATTCTTGCGTAATATAATTGAAAAACAAAAAGTATAAAACCTTGACGGAAATAAGCTATTTGAAACTGATCCGGTATTTAATTTGTAGAATATAAAATTATTACATAATACGGCTGTGAACATGAGAAAAACGTTATGTACCAAATACACCATGTAAAGAATTGCTGAAAACTGTCTAAATATTATAGTTTGAATATCGAAAATGTAAAATGGAAACTTTGATCACTAATTATGAATGTAAATTGTAATAAAAATGTTTGAAAAGAATGAATGAAAATAAATACGGTATTATTTTATTTTGCTAATTAAGGTACTTGATTTTTTGTATATGATATTTAAAAGATCTGGATTTACTACAATTCTACATGGTAGTGAAAATAATTATTATGAGCTTAAAAACTTGAAATGCTGATGCATTACTTCGGAAGAAATACGAAATATATATATGAAAACTTGAATAAAAGGCATATTTTTTTTGTATTGAACAGTGAATAGTTGTAGTCACGCAAATTGTTGTGTATTCCAATGGTACTGGAATTGAATAGGAGAATTTGATGTTTGATGGGATAGCATTTTGCTACGTAATGTCAATTTTACATTGAATAATTAAGAAATAATAATTTGTAGTATTATATGAATTTGGTGATGGTTTATATTATTTTATTTTGTTGTTTTGCATGTTGTTATTTGAAATATTATTGTGTTGCCGTGAAATTTTGCAGGTCACCTTGAAATTAAAGCAAGACTTAAGAATTTGTTATGAAAACAAAATAAATTTGATTTTTTTTTTACTTTTGCTAAAGATACTATCGGAATGTTGTTGTTGAATTTTAACGCGGAAATGTTGTTTTGTAGTTTATTTAGGGCGTGGTTATTAAAAATAATGTGAAATATTTAATCTGAAGAACGAGACTACCTGAAAGTATCTCACCTTGAGAATTGTTTTGATACTTTTATTATTGATTTATATATAATATTCACGTACTATCATGTTAAAAAGGGGATATAAATATTCCGTATAGAGTAATAGCGAGTAGTGTAATTTCGTAGTTGGACCATCGCGATAGTCGCGTTCGTCAATTTTTTTGTGTTTATGTTTTATTTCAATTTTATCCTTAACGATTAGAAAAATTATGTGGCCTGTGTGAATATTTGTGTGATGCTTGATTGTAGTAATACTATTGTAATGTATTCGATTTTATCGGCAATTTAGTTTGAAATGCCGAGTTAAGTGATTTAATATTTTTTTTTGTTTGCATTTTTATTTGAATGGAAAATCGATCCGTTGAAAACATTGATCAAAAAGTGCCTATTACTAGTACAACCGACGTTGGACAAAGTTCGGTTATCCAACGCACAAACATAGTTGCTGTTTACTACGAAAATTTTCCTGACGTCATCGTCGTGACTAATACCAAACCGGGCGTGAAAGAATTTTTAGTAATTCCGAAACTAGATTCTCTGTTGAAACTAAAAGTAATATGTGATTTAAATCCGGAAAAATATCGTTGTTTTACCGAATCTTTAAGCAGAGAATTATACCATCCTTTATATAATATTAAAGTCATATTCAAATTTTTAATGTATGGAAAAATAATGAAAGTATACAATAGAAGTTCACGTGGTGAAGTTGTATTTAACATGGATTTATCCGAATTAATGTTATTGCAGTTACAAAAAGATGGACAAACTTTCCAAATGGAAAATGTTTAAAATTCATAAATAATAATTCGGAACGATAGCATTGTAAATTTTTTTTTGGAAGCTAGGATAGGATAGGGCAATATTGTGTTTCTTATCGTCATTCCAGAGTATTGTAGTGTCAACTAGAGTGCCAATCGTGCCCCGATTTGAAATTCAAAAACATGGTATGGTATACATCCATAGTTGACGAATATGTGAAACTAGGACTGGTAAATTATGCCATTGTTGATATGGTTGAATTTATTGCGGTTTTTACTACCAAATATCCAGATATCATATTAATAATCATAAATCGTGCAGGTAAAAATAGAATTCTTCTAGTACCGGATATTGATACCATAATCAAAATTGAGCGAATAAATACCTTGCGTGTAGCCAAAATTCTTCACGAATCATTTTCTCATTATATGTATGATCCATTTCATAAAGAACAGATGGTATTTCGTTGTATGAATTTCGGAAACTGTTTAGCTTTCACTAATACTAAAACCGAAACTGAATTTTTGGATCATGTTAATTATAGCCGATTAATCGAATCAACCTTAAGAGAAAGGGACGTCATTTATTTTGTGTAAAATCTTGTTTTTAATTTTTTGTTTACTTATCGTATAAATTTATTGACGTTATCTTGTTCCTTATTATTGGATATTGGGTAATAAGAATTGAAATATTTTGAATCGATGAAAAGTGGAATAATGGATGCCCATGGTGAGTATATGAGTGCTTAATCCTTATGGCTGTGCAATTTTCAGACGAGAGGGACGAAATAGCTGCAGAATTACGTAAGCAAGGTTTGACCAATTTTTCGATAATATCTTTGTTACAATTTACTGCAGTATATACAAAAACGTACCCTGACGTTATACTCATTCGATCAAGTCGTAATAAGAATAATAGATTTATTGTTATTCCAAAAATTGACGTTATATCTAGAATAGAAAAAATTAATGCTTTGAATCATACTAAGGTGAAAATTTTAAAAGATTCATTTGGGTACGATATTTTTAACCCATTGTTAAGAAAAGAAGTAGTATTCCGATGTTGGATAGAGAAAAACGTTCTCTTAATTTCAAACACAGATGGTTTAAATTCGGTGATAGACGAAATAGATTATTCGAAATTGATTGAATCTAGCTTGTTGAATAACGACAGCGCTCGATATTATAATACATAAAGGGGAACTAAAACTAAAAAGGGAAAGGAATAAGGTCAATATCTACGAAACTTGCTTGATAAATAAATAAGTTAACATGAGTACTGATTTCACCAAAATATCGCTATCCGAAGTAATTGAATGGTTTAAAGTTATATATGAAGAATTGGAAGCCGGAAAAATTGATGTCCGGGAAGTAAAAGTTTGCGGTAATTGTATAACTGTTTACTTGAATAATGAATCCAATGATATTTTATTAGTGCTCGGTACTATGGATTCTCATTATTATTTTTATTTACCAGAATTACGAGAGATAAGAAAATTAAGAAATTATTTCGAAACTCTTATTAATAAAAGTGCCATGTTAGATCCCGATCGTAATTTAGTAAGGAAGCATCCAGTTTATTTCTTAAACGTTATTTTTAGATGTACTTTTGATGGCAGTGTAATTAATATGTGGAACAGTATTGACTTAGATTGTCATCCATTCTCTACAGATTACAATAATCTGATAAAAATATTTACTGAATAAAAATACTGGAAAATATTAATTTCTGGCACTTTAATTTTAAACATCAAGGGATATTAACCATTATATCTATTAAAAATAAATCAATACGGGCGTGTAAAATAAATTTGTATATAAAAATTATATACACATTTATCCAAGTAATATTATATTGTTGAAATTGAATGTAAAACTTATATACCAATTGAATTATGTATTTTATCGATATCATTGATTAAAATACTTGGAAATATTATATGTTAGCCTAATTTGTATTAAATGTGAATTATATGTTGGAATACATTTTGCTGAAGAATAATGCACTTATTTTAAAATTTACATGCGAAACATATATAATTAAAGAAAATTTAAAAAAATCAAGTAATACGCAAGCAAAGAAACCAATAATCGCCACCAACTCATTATAATAGGCATATTTTATTGCGGGTTAAAATATATCTTCTTTATTACGATATCAATTAAAAGGGAAATTCACTAAAATATATATATGAATAGTGTTATCTGAATATGATGGCCAATATGTTCGATACGAGGGTGTGGTCAGTATCCGACCTTCGAAAACCGTACGTAAAAATCCACGAAAAACATTACGGAAGTTAAAAACACATTTGGAAGGGACCAATCTACACCAATATAAGAAAATTGTTGATATCATTTTAGTGACTACTTAATCTGATGAACATTGGTTGTGCACTGTGATATTCACTGCTAGCTATATGGACTAGTATTGTGTTGGTGAACTCGATCGATAAGACTGTGTTTTATCAAGTCTGTACTTTGTGATTGTGTGTTATGTTAAGGATAGACATATACGTATCCATCCATTCGAACTCCACAATTGATATTCAGATCGTTTATAGTGTTACTTGTACAATATATATATGTGTGTGCATTTCTCATAAGAAATAACTAACTACTATAATACATTTATTCTATGCACATTATTATGAGTTGTCGGGCTCTACATAATATAAATAACCGATTTATTATCGATTTAAATCTTATTGCCGAACATGACCCAAAATCATTTGTTATAAGAGAATTATGTTTGGTCTGCATAGGTACTCAAATATTTGTAAACCAGGAATTTCAAAACCCAATCAAAATATCAGAATTTAATAAGGAAATTAATGACGTAAATGAAAAACTAATAGCTATTCATAGAATTCCGCGACGTTCGGAAAATAATGGTATTCCTGGAATAAATGACATTTTGGATTTCTTACGGTTATATTTAAATGATGACTCAGTAATTTATACTACAAATGAGACAAACTTTAGATTATTGCGTACAATATTAAACAAACATATTTACGTACTTGATAAATTAGCTCCGTACCAAGGACAAAATCTACCACGATTTTTGAATGGAATCAGTTATAAATGCAAAGCTCACATTGAAAAGACCAGGTTTTGTACAGTAAATAAGGTATATTATGCTTTGAATAATTTTTTTGATATTGAAGAGCATGTGAAGTATATTAGTGATGCCGAGACCACAAAAATGTATTCTAAAATATATAAAATGAATTCCAAAGTCGTTATTACAAACAACTTGAAATTAAAGAACCCAAGATCCTAAAAAAATTTTTTGTTAAAATTTGATAAGATACAAAAATGTTATGAAATATTATTAATTGTTGATGTTTGTTTATTTTCATGTGTTTGGTAATCTATGAGTTTGCAATGATTGTTGAATTAGACTCTATGGTTGATGATGCTCACAAACACCTGACTGTAACGCAACTATATGGGATACTCTACCCAAACTTCATGATGCACACCAAACTCTGATGTACCCATTAAATGGACTGTACGTTTACTGCTAAATGAATGCTTATGCGTCATCACGAGATATTATGATAACCGTGTGCCAAGTTGCTAGTGAAAGATATGAAAGTGCTATTATACTGATAGTGTGTTGCCAAAATTATTAGTTCTATTGTTTGATATTTGTGAGTGAGTTTTCAAAACATTATAGAATATATAGTAAGTTTGTATAATTATGTGGATTCGTAAATAAGTTTGACACAAATGGGAAAGACTAATTTTCCTTGTAAATAATTACTGAAAATTTCCAATATCGATATTTAAAATTTTCTGGTTAATTTTTACCTTTGCCCTGGGACTATATAACGCCCAGTTGCGTCATACGTATAATTATATAACAATCTTAAAGCTCTTGTTATTTCCTGGTATGGTTATCTAAGTACAACCTTGAAATTCTTTGTAGTATGCATATATATATAGTGTTGTTACGTAAAATTTCTCTCTCATTCATTCTCACTTCCTCATTCTCTATTATTCGATTCTTGCTTCAAAAAGTGTAGTTGCATTAGTTCAAGATGTAAGTTATATATATATCGATATTGTGACTTTTTCTATGGGTGTAATCAGCAAATCAACGAAAATGTAAGTTGAATTTATTATTATTGCTTTATTTAAGGTTGGGAGTCTGTCCCATGTGTATCATGCTTGAATTTGATGAATATTGAATTTATATAAATTTACAACTATGATATCACAATATTATGAAAATTAAAAAGACTTATCGAATTGCAGATTATTGATAGTAGTAGAAGGCCAAACTAAATGATTATTATTATTAATATAAATCGTATGTTTTAAATGCCATATTTTCAATCGTATTTTTTTTTGTTAAAATAAATAGAAATATTATATGAAGCGAACACCATGAATATTATTTGAGTTACAATATTCCTGAAATGTTGATATTGGTATATGCAATAATATGATGAATATAAAAGGAATAGAAAATCAGTAAAAATCTAAAAATCTATGTTTACCGAATTGGTGTTTTCCAAAGCTACATTTCCAGAACTATCCCACAATAGGTAATTCCTTAAGCTACAACGGGGATACCTCTTCATCCGTATACCTAGGCGCTTAACATTGCCTAGTCACCAGCTATCTTACTTGACATAGTGTTAATTGTAATTAAATACGATCTAACATTATCTTGCGGTGGCGAACGTAACAATTATATTAAATTAATCTCGAAATGACAAGATTCCATAAGATTACAGTAAGGATTGCAATTGTATTAAGGAACCCCTCGTTTTCATTGTATAGAGTTAAGCAGACTTATGTCGAAATAGTTCTTGGCAAGTGTGTATGTAATTACGAAAGAAGTACATCTAAAAGTACTTTGGTGCATAGAGTATAGATGCTGAAACTTTACCCCGTTACCGTATTTGGCTAGGGACGATCGTTTTAAACCATCAAGGTACGTGTGAGAGCGTACGTACGCCCGAGCCGCGACGGAGAGGAGCAGAGTCATTCGTTGGAACGTCTCGAAACGGAAAACATCTTCCGAAAAGCGATGCGTAGATATTTAAAGTACATTGGTATAATAGTGGTAAATAATATGAAGTGAATGCAGGCAGTGTATAATACAGCCTTTTCACTCGGAATATTGCGTGTGATAACGGCACCGTCAGTGCTAGTGCATATTAACGCGCGGTATGGCAATATTTATATTTTTGTGCGTCTGTGAAAATTTGTGTATTGTTTAAGTTAAGTTTTGCGAGGCATTTTGGATTTTAAAAGGTATGTCCAAGGGAAATACAATGTTAGAATATTTTTACTGAATTATTTTGATAATAAATTGCGATGTAGATTTATAAGAACAATCCTAAAAGAATGTACAGTAAACCAATAGTTTTTTCTCGTTCGCCGTAGTGAGCCGGTTGATTTGTTTTGACAACAACATTTTGTATATTTGATATATAACTTATTTTCTCAATAAAACTTAAAAAACGAATTTGCTGAAGTATAAATAATCTGATTAGAGTGACCGTGGTTGCTGGAAGATGTCTAAGTATAATTTTAAGCATGAGGAGGAAGTAGAAAAGTATTGAAAAGTCCAGAAAGCAGTCTTAAAAGCATATATCTACCCCTAACAATATTAATAACACGTAATTTCTCAACCCTTTCTGCTCTAAACGGGCTAATAGTACCTCATTGCCGTGTCGTTGCGACGAATTTCCGGTTACGGGCGGCAATGGCTGCGCTAGATCCGCCAGGGGCGGATTGGCAATGCTTTACATGCAAGTATTAGATTCCAGTTGCACTATACTTAACACTTTTGTACTGTATACTTTGAGCAGAGTGAGTATAGACTTTACCAAACCTTTCGTACAGATTAGATTTTTTTACGTATTAGCAAAGAAAAAGAAGTGATCTTATTAAGCAAAATAATAATACCAAAGCTAAAGAATGTTCAACCATTTTCCAGCACTCTTCATCTATGCATCTTACACTAGACATCAAAATCAAGGTAAAATCACTTATTATTCGTGTGGTATGATTAATTTAATATTGTCAATTTTTTTTGTTTTCGGTGTAAGATGTTCGGAGGAAGAGTGCTCACGTTTCCCGGTGTAACTTACACAGGACACCGAAATCCCCCCTTAATGACACTTGCATACAATTAGTTTAAAAATAATCATCATTGTGGGAAATGTAATTGCAATCCTTTGTAATTATGGAATGTACCGTTTTAATTTCAGACACCGTGGAACTTGACTACTCAGTAAAAAAAATGTTCCGAACGAAGAGAGTGTATCGTTTATAAAGCTTTGGTTACGTAATGCACCAAAGCGAGCTCTGAAAGATAAGGAAGCATTACAACAACCACCTGAAACAAATTAATGAGTCTATTCTGCATTTTTCTTTCTGTTTAATACTAAATCGTAATGCCTATTTACTGAAAAACTTTATGGAATTCAGTATTATAATATGTTCGTGTTTTGGGCAGGTAGTCAAACTGCAAATATTTACGTTCTCCGTTGGGGAAGGAATACCGGTTACAGTTCTTCAATTTTTTTGTGTTCCTTTCTAACCGCTCCAGAGAGTATTTCAATGAAAAATAGTAGAAAATCAAAATAACATGTTTTATTGTTCTATTAAAATTGAAATATCATATTCCTAATAACATTCTTTTATAATAAATAATCTGATATTGTTCTTATAGTACCTATATGTATATAGATATTTCAAATTAATTCAAGATTTTTTGCAGTAATGAAGAAATGAGTTATTATTTAATACTCATATGAAACGTCATTTTTTTTCATTTGTTGTAGAGGTTTTTGTTCCACTAAACGGTTTAAATAATATATTCATTCGGTGAGATTTTATTTCTACGAAATAGGAATTCAGATAAACCTAAAGCTAGATTTCATGAAAAGCAGGCTTCATGACATTCAAGTTTAATTATTATAAATGACATCCCTGTCTGAATCCATAAAATGAAACAAAGCAATAATAGGTAGAGCCAATTGTAACAAACACAAAATATATTACACGCAAGCAAATTGTACGATGATTGTGCATAATCAAATTTACCAAGAAATTACCCAGGTACAGTATACTGATGATATATATAAATTCTTTATCAAGAGATCAGTTTTTAAAATTTTGGAAAATTGTCAACGTTATTTTAATAGTTATCACAAAATTTCATTCCCTGTAAAATTTGAATGAAATCGGCGATATGAAAATTATCTTCATTTTTCAAAATTGAGATTTTCTTATGGAGATTAACATGGGAAAAGTAAAGTTTTGCATGTTGTCAATTTCAGCTGCTCATCTTCAACGTTGATTTTCTCGCTTAAAGAATTTTATGCAAAGGAACTACTATTGAGGCGTTGGTATGTGAGGCAGCCTCTACAAAATCAGACATTTCAAAAAAAATATCTGTGGGTAACACTTGAAAACGTTCCCTTGTTAGATTCTACGTATTAACAATATTGACCTCAGCTGAAATGACAACATATTTCTTATATTTATTAGATTATTTTGTGATTTTCCATAAATGCTATAAAAAGGCTACAATTTCATGCAATACTATTGTCGGTTGTAAACGCCGCCAAAATATCAGGGCTCTACAGTCTATAAATCAGTTTCATCACCGGCCACGACTTTAACATTGAATTTTTTAACCTTTATTTCTTACCAGTTAAACAAAATTAATATATAATATCATAATTGCTTATCCTTTTTTTCTTCTTTTCAGTTATTGTTGTCATCGTGAATGAAGGAGGCGGCGGAGCTGGAGGCGGCAATTTACGAGGCCATGGAGGACTGAGAGGCCGCGCTGGACGCT
The DNA here is from genome assembly GCA_034694985.1 of Campodea silvestrii. Lineage (NCBI taxonomy): Eukaryota > Metazoa > Arthropoda > Diplura > Rhabdura > Campodeidae > Campodea > Campodea silvestrii. The sequence goes on from JAQFYR010000020.1 coordinate 20,662, forward strand.
GTCTGGGCCGAGTTAACCGCATGTTGTGATCTGTAATGTGAACACACTGTGATCTGAACAAGTGCAATTACATTTTGATTATTTATCCCTACTATATGGTGGCTATGTTTGTTTAAGTCAAATTGCAATATGTGTACAAAATTAATGTTGCTTGTGTGCTGATCACTGTAACTACAATTTTATGAAGTAAAGAGACCGAAGTCATGGATTAAACCACCCATAGGCACTACTTTTATTATTAATATTATTACTGAATATT
>JAQFYR010000021.1:0-20849 GCA_034694985.1 Campodea silvestrii
GGGGGGGTGCCACATCTGTAAAGGTCCGCACTGGAAATCTGATTGTCCACGGCGTAGGGAGGGACGAAATTTTGAAAATAAAGCTGCCAGCTTAGAACCAGAACGGAGGGAAAGATCACGACAAAATAGAAAAGAAATACGACCAAATAGAACATTTCAATCTCGAACCCAAAACCAAGGTTATAGAAGCGAGAATCGAAATGGAAATAGAAGTGATGAAAAGCCTCGGCAAAACTCAGGTGGTAGGAGCAACGGTTATGAGCAAGGAAATTCGGGCAGAAGTAGTTACGAGCCTCGGAAAAACGATAGTAATGCCCAGAAAAGAACGGCGACCGGATGGTGGAATAAAGAACAGATTGAACATATGAAAAGAAATAATATTTGTTTCCACTGTGAAGGATCTTACGATCGTGAAACCCACGCATGTGATCAGTTGATTAGAGTGAAGGAAAGAAAAGTCGCTAGGATGGAAAAAATGTTGAATGAACATAGACAACAGAAAAATAATCCTAGTAGCTCGAAAAACGAGTAAGCTCTGACAATTGCTCACCCCAGGACCAAGGGCCGCCCCTGGGACCCATTGTCGTGAAACCAGGAAACACGGTAATAAAAGAAATAACTGAAAAAGAAAAAATAGTAGAGAATCCGCAAGAAATGTTTATTCACCATGCGAAAAGATGTACACCATGTATGAAAGTAGTGGAAAATAGTAATTATCACGAAAACCCAAATGTGATATTTTACAGAGCGGAAAATTGCAGATTAAATAGAATAGGAAATAAATTTAATGCTGGCGATTTTTCCCGTTTGGTTTTGAACCAGGACAAACCCAAACAGAAGGTGAAAAATAATAAGGTGGTTATTGATAAAGAAATTGAAGATTACATGGAAAAAGGTATATTACCAAATAGAAGGAAAGGAAAATCTACAGTGAAGTTTACCGAAAGGCCCATCGGTAAAGAAACACGCAAAGAAAACAAAAATACTGAAAACTTTGAAAAATCAGTGACAGAATCGGAAAATGATGACTTCATGTACGAAGATGGAAATAAGGAAAGTGAAAACATAACGTACGCTGGTGGTAATATAACCAAAAAGGGAGATTTCATAATGTATGACGATTGTTATAATGTTAAGAAGAAAAATGGAAATAACACGGAAAAAGAAGATTGTTTAGTCATAAATGAAAGTTTACCCCCTAGAAGTACAGGAAACCCTAGTATACAATTGAGAAATGAAAAACCAAAAAATATTTCTGCAATTGAAGTAGATGAATTCCAGCAAGGAAGATATGATATGTTAGAAAACATACAAAGGTTGAAAAACATGAACCTCAAAGAGAAAATTCGAGATATTCCCGGAGTGGAAGATTACATAACTGTACAACAAGGAAGGGGCAATATTGTAAGAAATAAAGTACAACAAGAGGACTGTTACGTTATTGAAGGGGAACCATCAATGATTGAAGAGCCGATAAATACCCATACCATGAGTAGAATACAACAAAATGATAATGTGACTGTTGATTCTATGGAGAAGAGTAATGATGAACTCGCATATGTAATTACGCCAAATCGATCGAATTTGGAGATAGAAACGTATGATACGAATATTTACGGAGTTTTCGATATGGTTGTATATGCTCTGCAAGGAAGACGATTTGAGTTTCCGCCTTCAAGAGAGGAAAGTGGAGTGATAGTGAAAAATTGCGTACAATACATTGAATGCACGAATGCTAATGAGTACGGAAAACAACATGATAAATTAAAACCTTTGATTGAAGTTACGATATATGGTAGGCACTTAACCGGATTATTAGATTCCGGGTGCAGTGGGAACGTGGCTCAGGCAGGCCTGTTAGACTTCTTTTTGGCGAACAAAGGAAAATTAGTTAGACAAATAACTAGAGTAAATTTGGCAAGTGGCCAAACCACGGCGAAAGAAAATTGCATAGTTCCAGTAGTGTTCGAAGGAACCGAGAAATTGTACGTAGAATTCATTATTATGGAGGGATTGACGGAGACCCTAATATTCGGACGTGACATGATGTTCAGTCGTGGAGTGTGTCTGAACTATTATTATAATGGATGGAATTACGGTAATCAACCAGATGTAATTTACCCTTTTTGCTGGAGTAAACTCTTAAGAGAGCTAGAAGACGCCAAAGTGGCCGAAAATGAAATAAACTGCAAAAGTATATCAGAAGTTAAACAACCCACGTGGAGTGAGGACGAAATTGCCGTCCACGAAGATATAAACAAATCAGCGGTAAAAGAAACCGAGGAAGATAACATTGCTATTAAGGAAATAGGAAAGCAATTACAAGAATTGTGGGACGATGTCCTAGAACCAGAAACAAATGAGATTATCGAAAACGATAGTAAGAAATCGGAAGAAGTGGAATTAGTTGAAATAACAGAAAATGAAAGTAGCCAAACAGAGGAATTAAAACAAAATGAAATTGTTGATAATAACTCAGACGAAGAGAGTGGTAACGAAAACCCCGACAAAATATACGAAGATATGAAGATCCGATGGAAAGAAAGAAAAGAGAGGAAGGAAAGAGAATTAAAACAATATGATGTTATTGAGAATAACGAAGGAAACCCAGTAGATAATACGAAAAACCTCATAGAAGAGAAAGCAGAGATCCCGAAACCATATATCTGCGCAACTTTGAAAGAAATCGAAGAGGGATTAGACGAAATAATCAGGAACGAGAAGAAAACTAAGAAGAAACCGAAAGGCGAAGAAGCCTTACAAGACCCAGTAATGTTAAATTTGGTTAGTATGATTACTGGATATGCGGGAATCGAAGCCCCATACCAAGAGGACATGGAGATGACTACATTGTCAGAAAAGAATGACTCCTTAATTGAGGAAGTTAAGCGAGCGGAATCGAAAGAAAAGAAAGCAACCCGAACTAACAGACTGACCAGGACAAGGGAAAAGGAAGTGAGCGGGCTGAAAAACGAACACTATAAAAGGGATACGATCAACATTTATTGTTGGGAAAATGTCAGTGAAAGACTGGACAAATTAAATGCAGTAGAACAAGATAAGGCTTTTGAAAGATGGATATTGGAAGAATATGAAAAGAACAAAAAAATAGACCAAATAACCAAAGGTGAAGAGTTATTTTGTTTCGAATGGGACGGTAATGAAGAAAATTGCGATTCGGACGAGGATGAAGAAACACAAATGAAAAAACTCGAAGCCGAATTCTACTTAGGTAAAAGAGTGAAAGACTTATTACTTCGAATGACTCCAGCCATAAACGATAAGACTCGAGTCAAAATAAACGACTATAAGAAACCGATGAGAGATAGTGACGGAGCAATCATGATATTCACGGACGGAAGTGTGACAATGGACGAGAAAGGGGAGAAGAGCTGCGGTATAGGCATATTCTTCAACTGCGGTCACCCATATAATTCGCATAAATATATGGGTGAATCATTGTCAAATAACGAAACAGAATTGCAAGCGATATTACACGCTCTGATAATCTGTAGAAACAGAGGCATCACTAAGGTGTTGATTATCACTGACAGCAATTATTCGGCGATGGCTTTGAGTGTTTGGAAGAATAGATGGATTGAGAACGACTTCAAAACACACCATAAAAAGGGAGTGAAAAATGCAAAGCTGATCAAGAAAATTTTAGACATAAGCAAAAGTGTGGGAGAAGTGCGCTTTAAACATGTAAAAGCTCACGCCGATTGCAAGGGAAATGTAATCGCCGATTCATATGCGTTTCATAGTGCGTATTGTGGGGAAACGTACTTTGATGGGAAGTCAGAGTGATAGGATGAAAAGTGGAACATCAAACTTTGAATTTAAAAGTTGTGAGGGGAGTATGAATGTGACTTGTCGAGATTTGCATGTACGTGTACTAACCCTCCGTTGAATAAATGACAGTAAAAGGAACCTAAAAGAAGAAATGTTGAGTGAGAGATAAAAATGAGGAATGAGAAATAACTCAGGAATTATGGGGTATTAATTCGCTGTTTTATTTTTCAGGTCCGAGGACCAGTTGGGGTCGCTGTCTCAAGAATTGAAAGACTACCTGATAACCCAATATTGGAACAAGAACACCGATATAGTCCAAGACGGAGTATACCACGAAAACTCCAAGGTGTCTAGAGGGATAGAAGAGTATGGAGGTCGACTGTACATCAATCGCGAAGGAAAAATATATTTGATCGGACAACACTCACAAACGAAGATCGTCAAAAGGGTGTGGAATAGGGAATGGCCCCAAGACAAATGCAAGAACGACGTATGCAGGGATTGTGAGGAAACCCATCATATATTATTTTTCTGTCCCAACACCAGGGAAAACAGACTTTTCTATGAATGCGTGATTACGTTAAAGTTGAGAGTCGACCCACAGTATGAGAATTTAATCGCCTTATATGACCACATGGGAAGAAACAGATCGTTGCCCACAAGAAAATATCTTAAGGGTTTCACCTTAGATGTTAGGCCTCCTCCTGTAAGAGACACAGAAAAACAACTTCACAGTATTGGAGCTCCATCCCCAACCGTTAAGAGTGTAGCAAGGGTTCCTCCCCCTCGTGAACCGTCGATGGAGGAATTGAAACAATCGCTGAAGAATAAAGAAGAAGAATTATATCAGACTAAAGAAGAATTGGCGGCTGTCAGGGACATCATGCACGTAACGATAGGAGAAAAGGCGGTGTTACAGGTGGATTGTGAGCTTATGGCGGGAAGGTTAGAGGAATGTGAAGCTAGGATGAAAGTAATCACGGAAAACCCTCAAGACGAAAACGCAGCCCTCCGAAAAGAAAACCGAAAACGACATGATGAAATGAAGGAACTACAACAACAGATGAAAAGATTAAGAGTGGAGAGCGAAAGACATTTTGAAGGGAAACGGGTAGCGATCGAACTAGTGGCGGAGATGAGAAAACGAATGGTAAACATGATGGAACTTAAAGAGGAAAATGAGAGGTTAAGGAAAGAATTGGAAGAATTAAAGAAGGAAAAGAAGAGAGGCGAAATCGAGAAGAAATAAAACGGACCAGCCTAACGAACCCAACGTTCCAGAAAAATGGCGAAGGGTGGCGCTAGGGGGTCCAGGAACGAGCTTCCCCCCCCGAAACGGGAACTTATGTAATTGTTTTTTTATTTTATTTGCTTTTTTGACTTTTTTTTATGGTGAATGAGTGTAAATAGTATGAATGTGTGCATCCCGGATGGACGAGTTCCCCATTAGCTTGCGCCGGGGGGCACAAATATAAAGCGGACCCATGGTGAAGTGAAGTGTAATATTAGGTGAAGGGTTATGTTTGTAAATATTGTATAAAAAATGGGGTGAGAAAGAAATGAAAAGTATATTAGTTATACTGAACTGTTGATCTCGGGGTCGTGGGTGACCCAGAACTGAAAAAGACTGATATGAAACAAAAAGGCTGTAATCCTGAAAGTGCCGTACAAAAGTTATATATGATATTGTATATAATATATTTTTAAAGGTTTAAATTAACCGTAAATCTTCCCTCGTTCCAAGGTACAAAAATTCTATTTTCAGAATGTTCAGAAAATAGATAAGTTAGGCAAAATATTGTAAAATAGTATTAGATATTTTGTGAGGAGAACGTAAAGGCGGAGTGCCGTGAAACGAAAACGAAAGTTCGTGAAACGAAAATGTTAGTTTCCGCGATCGGGTATTTACGGGAACCGTGTGTCCGGTCGCGTGAGAGTTATAACATGGTTGTTGTAAAATGTAAATAGATTTGAAAATAAGTAGGAATGACGGGAAGAGGTGTTTGTTTTTTAAAATAAACAGTATTCTAAGATGTGATAAAAACCATAAAAAAAGTATGGTTGTGTCTAAAGGTATAAAATGGTACAAAGTAAACCAGAGAAATTTTAAGACTGAAAGTTGGAGTTTTATTGAGAAAAGAAATGTTGGTAACATTATCAAGAGTACTTTGAAAAGGAAACGTAGAGAATATGATATAAATATCAATTTATCTTTACATTGTCACGTTTTTCGGTATCGTATAAACCGGGTAAAAGGAAAGTCCGTTCACATTTTTCGGTATCGTATAAACCGGGAAAAGGATAGGTAAAATCCGTATACGTTTATTGGTACCGTAAAAACCTATGAGATGTAACCCGGTAAAATGTAAAGATTCATTTTAGTCGGAGAAGGAAATTAGCATAAATTATAATCATGAAGCATACCGGAATTTGTCAAGTATGAAATAATTGTTGCGAGTGGAATCTGTGGAGAAAATGGTGGTAACGGAATCCGTGGCTAGAGACTGGTAAAGATGACATAAGACTTGAAAGATTGCAGCATCCGTAACCCAGTTGACCCAGTTTTCCCAATCCGAACTTACCTTCATTTTGCGCCCTGAAAATGATGATCCGCTTACCTTTCCTACTTACCTCTTTAGGCCCTAAAAGTTGTTCGTACGATTGGAAGTGTAGATAAAGGGAGTATTCCCGTGATTGTAAGTATGTTATGAAAATAAATACTTGTGAGATATAATATGAACCCGAAACAATATGAACCCACAGTAGCGAAACCATAATGTAACTATAATATGTTGATATTGATAGTTGACGGCAAAATGTAAAGGTTTTAGTAATGAAAAATGACACAGTAAAATTGAAATTATGACATTGAACTCACAGCTATGACACAGAGAAAGCATACTCCGTCGGAGTACGGTACTGCGCGGAATGGATGTAAATACTGAATTATAACTTATAACATTTTAATATGTTACCATATATATAAACAAAATACAGATATCGTAGCACAATGACCCGCAAAAAAATATATATATATATATTAGTCAACAAAAAAAAATATAAATATATTAGACCAACGTCTAAATAAAAAAAAATATATTAGTCCATCGACGAAATTACACATCAACGAAAAGGTCATTGATCTGTCGAATATAAAGTTTAAAAATAACTTTAAAAGTTTCCATTGAAACGTATGTAAATAGTTGCTAGAAGGTACGAATTTGGGTTTTAGGAATAAGTTAGTAGTAAGAAATCACATTTGGTGAATTGCCACGCACCTTAAAGGTTTGATAAATGTAAATATAGAAAGTAACGTAGGTGTGAGGCCAGTGTTTTTGGAAGTTTTGATATGTTTTGATTTTGATTATTTTAATATTAGTCCTACGTAAATACTGGATTTGGTAGTGCATTGAGTTGAGAAATAGTGGTAGGCAGTTTGCCACTTTTGAGTAAAGATTCTTTTGTAAATATTTTGAATTAGAACTGTTCACATTCTACAGAATGAAAAGATTTTGAAAGTAAGAATTTTGAATTAAGCCAGTTGGGCTATATGAAGAAGGTTATTGCACGACCAGTAAAATTTGTATATAATAATAAAATTGCCACAATCCAGTTAAGTGTATTTGGGGGGTTGTGGGCAGAATAATAGTATTTTATTACAGATGGAATTCGTAGTTGCAGCCGGGATGACTGATGACAAAAAATGGAAAGAGCAAGGTTGCCAGATATTGAGAATGTTGAAACGGGACGTAAGAATGAGAATGAAAAGAGACAAGAAGGACGTTGAATGAACACAGAATTAAGTTGGCTTGAGACAGTTATGAGTTGGAAAGAGAAATATGAGATATTGACGAAAGTAAGGTTGCCAGACACTGAAAGAGAGACGGGACAGTAGAAAGTTGATAGTGGAGAATGGAATTGGAAATGGATTTTCTGGTCGATACCAGCTAGACTCGTTGGAGTTGTCGGCGTAAGTTTAGCTTGCCTGGCATACTCACGAGTATCGGGTCGGTAATCGGGAGTGAATTAAGAAAGACATTGTGAAATGAAAGACAATTCGATTCGAACCTTGAGTTTACAATCCGAAATCGTATCCCGAGCCTTGGACATGAAGTGACCGTCGACACGTTATCCGATTTCGTATTGGCCCGTAATATATAGTGGTTCTCAGCGAATTGTGGTGTAAAGAATAGTAAGAAATCATCATAAGAACTGAAATATAACAATAGCCTACAAAAGATAAAACTCAACTTTAGATTCCCTTTAATGAACATTTGAAACTTTCGTCTCCCTTTAAAATATCTCCGACAGCACCGAAAAGGATTCACATAAACAAATTTAATGATAAAGTAAACACCAGCCTATTAGATTTTTAACATAAATATTCAGTTCTGTAATATAAACAAACCTTCAATTCACACGGAAAAACACCACCCCACCCCCGAGTGGGTGGGGGACCGGCAACGTCGAAATTAGCGAACGGAAACTGTGACGTCATCGTCGGCGACGATCGGAAGACACGAAGCAGCCACGAAGTCCAAAATCCAGCATGAAGTGAAGAAAAACTTAAATAGTTTAAAACCAAAGAACACTCATAATTCTGTATTACAAAAAGAGAATTTTCTATGTATATATTATTATTTTATAACCCATAATGAAGATGCAAGAATCCCCTACCCGCCAAATCTGTAACCCACCTTCCATCTTCCTTTTCTTGCATCATTCAATACAAGAGTTGTACTTGACGAGGAAGGACATATAAAAATTTGCTCTCGTACTTGAAGTGTTTTGATTGATTCTCCAGTGTTGAAATGGATGCCTTTAAATGGTAATTATGTTATGAAAGAATGTCTTCACAGAACGGAGTCTGTGGACATTGAATTACGAAGTTTTAGTAGCTTTTGCCGTGCTAATAGCTGCCTCGAGAGGTTCTCGTAGAGTCGGGCCAGTTAAAATTAATCAAAGGGGAAGAGACCAATATAACCTTCCTATCGGTATATAGCACTAAAGATAATTCTAGGAAATTGTAAATATTTTAATTCCAGTCGATAGAGAATTTGTGGATTTTATTTGTCTCGGCTGGAAGCTGCAAAATTAGTAGAAATGGAAGGCAAACTTCATGAAGTAAATGGGAAGCTTTCGAAAAGGATATTTAAGGGTTAATTGTGAAAACCAAGTAAAAAACTCTTTTCTAGAATTAGACATCGCTATATATTAGTCCAACGTGATAAAGAATCCACGTTTTCCAACGTGTTAAAAAGGACTCAGGAATTGACGTGAAAAGCTATTAGACGGCTATAGCTCGTATAGGCTAACCTAGGCATTGAAATTTTGAACGAAATAACAAAAAAAAAATTATTATTTTGAAACGATGGCAAGAAAACGTAACCCCGGGAAAAGGCTAGAGGGAAAACCGCATGGGCAGTTATCAGCATCGACATCTACTGAGCGCAAGAGAAAGGAAGAACCCGCTGCAAGTGAAAAGAAGGAAAAAGTGCACGAAGATGGAAAGCAACAAAAAGCAATGGTAATTACTCCGAATGCGGTTGAGAAGTTTGTCTCTTCTGCAGGGGTGAATGCAATAGTTACGGAGAACCTTTGCTGCCCTGGATTACACTCCGATATTGCTAGCAAAATGAGTGAAAATGAAATCAAAAATGAAAAGCATGAAAAATCTCATTCCGCTGTGACAAGTGTAGAAATTGATTTGCATGAACTAACAAGTGTACAAGTAAGTAGTAGTATTGAAAGTTTAGTGCCTGTAGTGCCGGATTGTGTATTAGACAAGGCTAGGGCTAGGTCTAAAGATAGGTCCATAAGAGACAGTATGATAGTTTTTGAACAGGGAAACAGTGTAGGCCTGGAAGTCAATACGTTGTTCGTGAAAAGTAGGCCTACACGAAAAACCACAATATTAGACTATTTTGCTAAAAGGCAATCAGTAGGTAATGATTTTTGTGAAAACCAGGGTACGCAAAATGAAAAACCGAAGGGTGTCGAAAACGTAATCAAAATAGGATTTGATAACGTAAATGAAATGTACAGAGGTATCCTGCTGTCGCCAGGCGACGATTCAAGGACAGGTTTGAGTTTGAAAAATGACCGGGAGATTGAAAACCCTATTGTAAATACTTTGCTTGCTGAAAACACAGAAAATATAAACTGTAAATGCACTCGAAACGTGCACAGTATTGAAATAGATAAAAAACTTTGTTTATGTAAAGGAAATGAAGTAAAGGAATGTTCGTGCATTTCAGAGAAATTTGAAAATGAAACAACATCTCGAAAGTGTAGTGGCAATGTTTGTAAAATGTATTGTCCATGTGATGTATGTTGTAGTACTGAAAACAAAATATTTTGCGAAAACGAAAAACGTACTATCATAGCTGACAAGTCTGAACAGTATGTCTGCGACAGACGTACAGGCGAGTGTTTGTGTTTATGTTCTTCGAATTTACGAATTGAACGACGCTTCGAAGGTTGTAAGTAAAGGTATGACGTCATCGAGTATGAAGGATTTACGTATCGGCGAGTTGTATGGGTTACTGGAAGAATACAAAGGAATTATTTCAGACTTGATCAAGCTAAATCTACAAAATAATCGTGATTTGTACTGCAGCAGTCCGAAACCCTATTATAGCTACACCGAAAGCAGTGGGATTGCTAGGGATTATAGTATAGAATTTGCCGAATCTGACTGTGCAGAAAATTTGATGGGATGTAAAACTAGAGTAAAAAGTAAACAGAAAGTTTCACCGAACTCGCAAAATGAAACTGGATTAGATTCTGGGGATGAAACGGCGGAAGGGTCGGTTATTGTGGAAAATCCTAGGCTAAGTGACGACGATCTTCGTACCAAGGACACTTGCATTACGGAAAATGCGGGTGTCGAACAGCTTGATAAGGGTGGTGTCAATGGTAGGACATTAGGGAATGGCGAAAATGTAGGGCCAAGTAGGGGGGCCACGACCCGCCAGGACGGCACTGGCTCGACCCAAAATATAAATAAGCCTTCTGCTTCTAATGTAAATAAGATTGACGCTTCGAACATTCCACGCAGTCCAATCATCGGCGGAGCACGCAGCAGAGATCCAAGGATTACAAGATTACAAACCACAATCCAAGATGGCGGCGCCCATGCAACAGAGAAAAATGATGACGAGATAAGAATAATTGACAATTTGGATAATTATCAATATGAGGATGACACTGAAAGTTATCATAGTGGTGACAGTGACAGAAATTATCGAAGAAACCAGCGGCGGCGTGAACAACGCAAGGGGGCCCGGGTATTCCGAGATACAAGCAACACAGAAAGCAAAGATGACAGAAGGGTTGCCGACCATACAGGATGGAATGACGGATATATCAAAATGAATAAAAAATTAAAGCGATATACATTCGATGGTTCAGGGGCGGCTTACCCCAGTGGATTGAGGTTAAAAACATCGAACCCAGATTTAAGATGGACAGCTGTGGAAAATCAACCTGATATGGATAATAGGGGCGCGAAGCGACGCCATGTTGAAATTGTTGACAACAAAGCGCCAGGGGCGGCTCGACGTTATAGATCCCCGCCTAGGTTGGTGGCCGATGGGCCCGAGGTTCGATATGAAACCAAGAACAGATATGATAGTCTGAGAAGCTTAGATCAAGATACTGGAACTCGAAACCACGGACCTCGACATAATTGCACTGAACGACAAACAAGTGAAAATGAAGCAGAAACTAATGAAGAAGATGAGTATTTTGAATTTTTATTGTGGAAAACTAATAAAAATAAACATCAAAATGAAACTCGAACCCAAGTACCTCTGTTACGCCGGGACGAGCGTAGACTTAACGAAAATCAGAATGAAACTGAAAATACACACGGTAGTAATTTACAACAACGTACAAGAAAAGAACAGCCACCTAGGAAAGATTCACTTAGGCTTAAATATGACAAGAGATCATTCCCAATCGAAGATGGAGAATCATCGTGGAGTAGTGATCATATTAGAGATTACTTAGAAGGGTGTGAAGAGTTAGAAAGAGAAGCACGTGAGGTCAGGGACCTATTTAAAAATTCTAAACAGTATAAAACAAGAGAAAATAATGCAGAACAACCACAGCATAAAAACGACAGGGAATATAACAATAAAAATTCCCGAAAAAATGAAAAAACATATAAAAAACGTAGTCAGCGCAGGCGCAGATCGCCATCGCCATACGGTGACCCGAGCAGCAGTGATTATGATAGATATAGTGATTCAAGTAGCGATGAGGACTTAGACCGAGGGGGGCGGCGCAACAGTGGCGGCCGCAGGCACCCGGGAGGTCGGGACCAAAATGAAAGAAATGATTATGTACCAATACCTGCAGTACAGGGTATGCAAAACATTGTAATTAGCCGTGACTTGGGCATAGTAGCCCCGATTTTCAAGGGTGAAGATGACGGCGTGTCAGCTAGGACATTTTTATCGAAATTCCGAAATTATGCACTTAGTGTTGGACTGCCATTGGATGCTGCAGTTACTACATGTATACCAAGCTTGTTACAAGATGAAGCGAACGTCTGGATTGAGAATAAGATGTTAAGAACAGGACCATACACTAGCTTTATGGAATTTCAGCGGGATTTATTGGATAAATATGAATCGCCGACATATTTCAGAAAACTAAAGAGACAACTGAGACACACCTTTCAATTGCCTACGCAGACAATAAATACCCACTTGAACATTGTGACTAATTTAATGTTAAAGTTGGATAACAGAACAAGAGAGAAGGATATCATAAGAAAAACGATTTCTTCAAGCTTAGACCCCTTCAGAGAAGAATTTGAAAAGTATGATACTCCGAGAAATGTGAAAGTATTTGAGAAGTTAGCTCTTAGAATACAACAGAAATTATATGAAAAGAGCCAGCCACGTAGAATGCTTGATATAATGGAGCTTGCAGAGCCCGCATTGATATTCGGGAGTTCTGAACAGAATTACGCTAAGAAAATAGGACAGTTGAAAGCTATGGAAAGGATTACAACTAGTAATCGAAATGACACCTTAAGAAGAGAAATATTGGACCCACATGGTATGAGAGATCAGCGATTATACAGCAATGTATTAAAACAGATGCCTGAAAGAAAAAATTACGGTAAAAACGAACAAAGTTACGAAAATCGAAATGAACAGCCCAGAGAACCACAGCGACAGAGAAATTATAATAGTAGACCTGATGCATACAGAAGGAGCCCAGCGCCCATGGGGGGCTGCTTTAACTGCGGGGGGGCGCATTTTTTGACTAGTTGTGATCAGCCTAAGAGACAACAAGAAATAAAGAAAAATCAACAAGTAGAAATGACAAGAAGACAGAATTTTGGAAACAGAAACCGAAATAGTCCACCTCCAAGCTATAATAGAGAAAGACGGTCGACTCCACCGCCCAGGGACGGGTGCCTAATTTGTAAAGGCCCCCACTGGAAATTCGAGTGTCCACAGCGTAGCCAAGGACAAAATTTTGAAAACAAAGCAGCGAGTTTGGAACCTCAAGAAAGACCACAGCAAAACAGAAAAGAAATACGACCAAATAAGACATTTCAATCCATAATTCGACAACGAAACTTCAAAAGGAACCAAGATCCTGATAATTTTTTAGTTGATGTCAGAAATAAAAATAGAAGTAATGAAGTGCCTCGGCAAAACTCAGATGGTAGAAGCACCGAGAATGAGAGACAGAGCTCAGAAAGAAATAACAGGGAATCTCAAAGAAGCAACAACAACTCACGAGAAAGAACTGCAGGCGGATGGTGGACCAGAGAACAAATAGAACAAATGAAAAAGGATCAAATTTGTTTCCACTGTGAGGGATCATTCGATTGAGACCACATCTGTGAAGGGATCATAGAAAGAGAAAGAAAGAGGCTGGAAAGAGTTCAGGGTAGGCAAAATGATAAAAATCAACAGAGCAACCCTGGGAGTTCAAAAAACTTGTAAATTTGAGCGATGGCCCGCCCCGAGGGTCAGGGGCGCCCCAGGGGCCCATTATCTCAACGGAAGAGGAAGAAAACAGGAAAATCACAAAAAATGAAACATTATATAGTGAAAATAGTATGTTCAACAGTGATAGCTTTGTACATGAGGTTGTTTACCAGGACGTACTCGAACAAGAAAATGAGTGCGATGACGACAACATGAACAAACTCTTGCCTGGATTGCAGGAAGGATTTGCCACCCCTTATACGGAAATAAACGAAAGCGAAAAAGACAAAGTTGTCTGTGATGGATATGACGTGATAATAAGAGATCACTCTTTAAGAAAAAACAGTAGTATAATACTAAATGAACCAAACGATAGAGATGTCTTAAACAAAAGTATCGTACAGGAAGACGCGAATTGTGAAGACATTGAACACATAGGAAATTTTGATAGCCCCAGGCCGTGGGACAACAATGAGGAAAAGGGTTTACCACAGAGGAAGAAGAGAAAAAGGAATTTGATTGTTAAGGACAATGAAACTGAGCGAACTGGAAACAATTATAGAAAGGAAGAATTTCAGTATGTAAGTGAGAAGGAACTCGCCAAAAGCAAGGGAGTTTGCTTCTTAATAGATAATTATACGGCTAAAAAAGGAAAGAAAGAGATCGAAAAGGAAAATTCGTACAGTAATATAGCAGTAACTCTCACAAATAAAAGGAAATACAGTGAAAACTCGGGAAAACAAAATATTGAGTTTTTCAGATGCGTGTATAAAAACGAAAATTTGAGCGAACGAAAAAGAGATGACTTAGAGTATACATGGGTGGAAAGGTTTACGGAGGCGATGATGGATAGTTTCGTGGTGGATTTTCACTCGAACACGAACGAGGAATCTTTTGAATTGAAAGGGATAAGAGCGTTGGTGGAAAAGGCAGATTTAAGCGATGAATTGAAGAGAATGTTATATCAAGAACTATTGAAAGTCAAGGATGTGTTCAGGGAAGAACTTGGGGTGTGTAATATGACAGAATGGGTAATAAAATTGTTACCAGGAGCAACACCTATAAACCGAAGACAATATCCGTTAAACCCGGTGAAACTGAAAATCGTTAATGATGAAGTACGGAAATTGTTGAGAGATAATGTTATCGAGTTATGTGACTTAAGCCCATGGAATTCACCTGTACATGTCGTTCCGAAACCGCACGATAAGAGTTGTTATAGGTTTGTAATGGATTTTTCGAATATAAACACGGTCATGGTTTACGACGCATTGGAACACCCCGATTTGAACGTAATATTTTCAAGGATTAATGGAGCAAAATATATAACTGTGTGCGACGTAACACAAAGTTTTCACCAGTTAAAAGTTGCTAAGGAAAGCCATCCGATTTGTGCTTTTTCAGTGGACGGAAGGAAATATAATTATAAAAGAATGGTGATGGGAAGCTGTAACTCTTCAGCCAAATTTAATCGAACAGTTGAAAAGATCTTAGGAGAAGCGAAGTGGAAATGGGCGGCGTTCTACGTTGATGATATTGTGATCTATTCTGATGACCCAATAGAACACATACACCATATAGTGGACGTATTTCGTAGATTTGACGAAGCGAATATGACCATCAGCGCAAAGAAATCGGCGCTGTTCGTTAAAGAAACGCTGTTCCTAGGTTATATCATTAGACCTGGAGCTTATAAAGAACCAAATCCAGAGAAAGTACGAGTTTTGAAAAATTTCGAGTTGCCAAAAAATATTACAGGAGTGAAATCATTTTTAGGATTGATCCAATTTTTCAGTTGTTTTATTTTGGATTGTGCCAAATATTCGAGAAATTTGAGTGAGTTAACTAGCCCGAAGAATAAATTTATATGGACTCAGAAGAGATTGGATGCTTTCAATTATCTAAGGAAAGCCTTACTGGATGTGCCGAGCCTACATTTACCGAAAATGAATAACACATTTCATCTATTTTGCGCAGGATCTAAGGAGGGGCTCGTGGGAGCATTAATACAAAAGGAGAACAAAGAACACGCACCGATAGGATTCATAAGCCGGTTGTTAAGACCATTCGAGGCTAAATGGAACGGGGTTGAGTTACATGCCCAGTCAGTAAAATGGGCGGTGGAGAAATTAAAATATTATTTGACAGGACGTCCTTTTGTATTGCATGTGACTCACAGTGCTGTTAAATGGGCTTTAACTTCTCTAAGAGATGGAAGAATAGGAAAGATTAATCTAGGACTACAGTGTTACAAGTTCGAGATTGAAATCATTAACACAAAAGCGGAAGAAAAGGTGCTAAATTTCCTGCAGGAAAACATTGATGGAGTGGAAATCATTGATGGACAATACGTAGAATGTAAGAGAGTGGAATTAGAAGAGGAGGATTCAGGGTTTTTGAATAGTATAACCAGGAAAAGATGGATCGAATTACAACAAGAAGATCAGAGATTGTTTGAAATCGTAACCGCAGTGAGAGTTAAAGGATGGGACGAGAAGATTAAACATAACATACGCGATTTGGAAAGCTATTTTCTGGACGAGGACGGTATGCTGGTTCGTCATATACCTGAACGATTTACCTGCCCAACCCCGGAAGAAAATATATATTCAGAAGTAAAAATCGTCGTACCAAAAAGTTTGGTGAACGATGTGCTACGGTATTATCATGATAAAGTGGCTACCGGTACTCACCAGGGAAGAGGTAGAACTTTTGAAAAAATTTCAAGGAATTTCACATGGGAAGGTGTATATAGAAATTGTGAGAAATGGGTAAAGACGTGTAAGAGATGTCAGCTTGGGAAATCCTCTTCTGGGGTGCACCCATATGGTTTAATGGGTAGAGCAAGCGTTCCAAAAGTATGGGAGGTATGGAATATTGATTTTGGAGGCCCGTATATTACATTGAGCAGAGGAAACAGATATGTACTCATAGTGACGGATAACTTGAGTGGATATACCAGAATTTTTCCAATGAAATTTAAAAATGCTGGGAGAGTAGTGAATCGTCTGAAAAGTCTGTTTTATTATGGAGTACCATTACGGATTATTTCAGATAATGCCGTGGAGTTCACCGGGAGGGTGTTTACAAAATTTTGTAGGGACCATAATATAAATCAGACTACAACATCTGTTTACTCCCCAAGGGGAAACAAGTGCGAAAGATACGTGAAAATCACAAAGATGTTGGTGGTAACATGCAATACACAAGCAAATCTGTGGGATCAGTATCTGGTCAACATTGAATTTGCTATCAATAATGCAATCCAGGAAAAATTGGGTTATAGCACTAACCAGTTATTGTTTGGACGAAATTTTAATTGTACGTTAAGTATGAAGTTAAGAACTAAGAATGTGGTTATCGATTCGGATGAACCTTTAAGTATGGATGAATATTTGTTACGGTTCAGTGAAATGGAAATGATAGCTCGACTGAATGCTGAAAGTTCGAGGGAACGAAATAAGGTGGCATTTGATCTGAAAAGGAAAAAATTTGATTTGCGACCTGGAGATCTGGTTAAAAGGACAAATTTTGTGCAATCAAGTAAAAAGAGAGGAAAACGGCAGGCTTGAGCGATAAATTTACCGGTGCATATAAGTTAATCAAAAGAATCAATTATAATACTGCAATAATCGAAAGTATCGAAGAACCTGGATTAAAGCTTCGAACACATGTCAATCATTTGAAACCATATCATGATAGAGAAAGGGAAGAAATCGCCCGATACGAATCGGATGAAATGATAATACCAGAAACATATAACAAAAGACCTATAACCTTGGAATCCGAAGAGGTTGGCACAGGAACAATAATACCAAATGAAAACCTGTGTGACGTAGATGAAGAAAAGGAACGAGATGACGACTTGAGGTTGAACGAAGATGAGTTTTTGGAGGCGGACCGAGCCACCGAAAAAGAACCTGTATCAACAGAACAACGACCTAAACGAACGAAGCTATTACCTCGACACCTTGTGGATTTTGAATTGAATTTGTGGTAAAATTTTCAAACGGTGGTAAGACCACGAATTTTGTGTAACGAAAACTGTGAGCTGTGTAGCAAGAAACGTGCCAACGGAATTCAACCTTTTGACACGCCAAAATTACTTTTGAGAGAAAGAACGAAGATACACTCAGTTAACGAAATCCCAATTTTGAAACGAACGGTGGGAATATTGAGGGATGAAGAGAGTTATACCAATAAGCGACAGAGGCTAAATTCTGTGACATTGGTAATGTTACCAGCGATACGAGATTTGTGTAAAATGAAAAGATGCAAATGTCAACAAACCTTGACGAATAATCAAAATTCCTCAGTACTTATTTATGTTAGTGGGTGTACATTCCATGGGACTGAGAAATGCACTAGAGGTGGCATTGGAATTTTCTTCAATCATGGACATCCATGGAATGGATATCGGTACCTTGGAAGAAACCCAGGATTATTCATGGTAGAGATGAAAGCGGTATATTATGGCCTGAAAGTGGCCCTGGTGAATAATTTGTTGGGTGTTACAATTATGATGGATAACGATAACGGATATGACATGTTAACAGAGTGGAGAGAAAATTGGAATATAGGAAAAGCGGATATATTGAAAACCCCATTGACTCGTTACTCCGTCATTAAAGAAATATTGATTTTAAGTGAAAATTTCAAATATTTAAACCTTGAATGTGAGAAACAACGAGAGAAGAACGAGAGATACGTAATAGCTAGATCTTACGCAATGTATGGCGGATGCCACCAACAATCGTTTTTGTGCGTAGAGCAGTGCATGGTACCGTAGAAAATATGTGATGTAAAGAAGCGTCACAGCAGAATGAGAAGACGAATGCAGAAAGATTTAAACAAAAAAAAATTTTTTTTTTAATAACAGTCATTTTGCCTCTTGCAGGACCCCAACACAGTTATCCAGGTTAACTATCGGACAAACGGAATATTTACAAAGCAATTATTGGGACCATAAGGTGGATATAATGCAAAGAAACGTATATTTCAAAGAAACCGACGGAGTTAAGTGCATCACAGAGCCAGAGGGAAGACTGTATGTTAATGGTTGTGGTAGGGTGTATACCATAGGCCGGAAAAGCAATGAAGGAACGCTGGATAGGATATGGAATGAGGAAAGAAGGGATGAATTCTGCAAATTGTGTATGCGAGAGAGCCATGCCCAATTTTTCTGTCCTAATACTAGTGAAAATCGACTTTTTTTACCATTGTGCGATAGCCCTAAAAATGAACTTACATCAGGACTATGCTGAGATGATCCGTTCTTATGACACTGGGCATCCACGCCAAGCATTACCCACCAGAGGACAAATCAGTGGGTTTCAGGTTATCCAACGACCAGTATTAAAACGAATGAAGCCAAGTCAGGACGAAGAGGATGAGAGCAGAGTGAAAAGAATTCGAACGAATGAACTTTTACACACCGGCAGAAGAGTATATTCTGTGGAACCCGTGAGACCGATCACCATTAAGAGATCAGCCACAAAATCGAAAGATGAATTGCAAAAGGAAATAATATACTTGAAGACAACTCTGAAAGATGTAAGGAAGAAAAAATTTGGTATTAAAGTGCGACAATCAAGAGTTACGAAGGGAATTTATGGAAGAAAGTTCCGGGGGAACATCTGATATCGAATGGATCAGACGAGAGAATGTCGAAATAAGGAGAGAAAATCAACATCAATATTCCATATTGCAAGATCTTAAGAGAGAAGTTCAATCGTTAAAGAAAGAGAAAGAGGAAAAATGAAAAACAGTAAAGATCAACTAGTAAAACCCGACGTTCCGATGTCCGGCGAAGGGTGGCGCTAGGGGGTCCAGGAACGAGCTTCCCCCCCCGAAACGGGAACTTATGTTATAGTTATTTTTTTTATTTGCTTTTCTGACTTTTTTTTATGTACATATATTTTTGTGGTGAATGTGATGCGTGAGTGTGTGAACCCCCGGATGGACGAGTTCCCCATTAGCTTGTGCCGGGGGGACACAGAGAAAACGGACCCGTGGACGATATCCGCTTGGCACGGTGAAGTGATTTTGTAAATATATTAGAAAAGGACGAAGTTTAGGTACTTTGAAAATTAGTGAAATTTGGTGAAGGGTATATTATGTTGTATATTTTGTAAATATTGTATAAAAATGGGATGAGAAAGAAAAGTGTAATAGTTACACGTAAGTGAAAGTTGAGTCAGGGTTGTGGAGAACCCAGTGAGGGAAAAGACTGAAACGTAACTGAAAGACTGAAAATATTTTAAGTGCCATACGTAAAATTGTATGTGATATTATGTTTTGAAAGCTTATAGTAAAATAGTAAACTTCCCACGTTTCTAGTATAATTTTTCTGTTTTCAAAAATACTAGGAAAACAGATAGGCTGTGAAAGTATTGTAAATATAGAATTAGGTATTTTGTCTGTAACACGAAAAAGTAAAGTGTCGAGAAGTTAAGTAGTTTGGTGCGAAATGATTTTGTAGCCGGAAAGTGAGTGTTGAAAGAGAAAGAACACGAAGCTTCCACAATCGAGTGTTTACGGGTACCGTGCGTTCGGTTGTGTGATTATAATAACTGAATGTTATGAATTGTAAATATATTAGGTAAATAAGTTGAAACGCTGGGAAGAAATGTTTGTTTGAAATAAACAGTATTTTGAATTTGTGATTAAAGCCATTAAACCCTGAAAAATGGTTATTATGAAAATATTATAACAGTACAAATTAAAGCTGTGAAAATTTTGAAACTGAAAGATAAGGAGTTTCATTGAGAAAGCGAAATGTTGGTAACATTGTCACGAGTACTTTGGAAGGAGAAAGTAGAAAAGATACGTAACCTTAGCGTCTATGAGAGGACACTAACGTTACGTAAGAACTCCAAACAAGGAGTCACGCCTGCGATCGACCAACTGTATCGCCAAAATCGTGACGTTACGTTTTATAAGAGAAGCGTAACGTTACGTAAAAACAAAAAAATAGGTTACGTTAAATATTACATCAATAAAATATATTAGTCCAACATTTATGAGGCAAAACACGAGAAAATCTGAGAAAAATGATACGTGACATGAATGCAACGAGATACGATGAGTGCGCAGGGT
>JAQFYR010000022.1:0-20784 GCA_034694985.1 Campodea silvestrii
TAAAATGTTACCAGAGTTGCTCAGCATGCCAATAACAATATATAACTCAGCAAGGAACAATGCGAATTCACAAGTAATATAAGTTAGTATATAACATCCAAAGATTACATTAGTTTTACACACAAATGCAACAATTAATGTATAACAATATCTAAGTTCGTCAATAGATGTGTAGACAGTAATTCCTTGCTCAATAATTAAATTGAAGGCTTTCAATCTCAAATAGATCGCGTCTATTAGAATTAGAAATACCAATAATGGCATATAACTAGTGACGTCGTGTGCAAATGCCATGGTGAAATATGATATTTCACTTATTTCCTTAATGCTAACAACAGAATATGCCACATAAGCAAACAGCAGTATTGCAATTAGTGCAATAATGCACGCCAAAGTAGTTTTAGATATCTTATATTTTACAAATTCTCCGAGATATCTATCTATACGATTTATTTCAACTGTTAGAAGTTGACATAGTAAGTTAGCTTTGAAACAAAAACAAGCTGCTGTAAGAGTAAACAACAATGCAACTGCAAACACAGCCGGTGTAGAATAGATTGCAGTTTGGCTTTTTGGCTTTTTTATGAGACCAATAACTTTATCAACAAAATCGTACACTCTGGTTCCTAAAATGGTTATATTGAAGATGATCACCCATAA
The DNA here is from genome assembly GCA_034694985.1 of Campodea silvestrii. Classification (NCBI taxonomy): domain Eukaryota; kingdom Metazoa; phylum Arthropoda; class Diplura; order Rhabdura; family Campodeidae; genus Campodea; species Campodea silvestrii. The sequence continues at coordinate 661 of JAQFYR010000022.1, forward strand.
CCACTCAGTGCAAACCCGTTTTCTGTCATCAGGAAGATGATTGCCGTTCTCCACAAATATTACGTTTCTCAACGGAAATTTTCCGAAGAGCTTCAATATAATTAGAAAGGGCCGAACATTTTTGTAAAATCTGTACTCATTTTCTTGTTCACTGTTAACAGCAACCACATCAGAATTCTGGTTGGTAGACATTATATTCCAAATTGATGCCACTATCAAGTATATTTCAATGTGGTTTTGATATTTTATTAGTACAAAAAGCTACCAGATTTTAGTTTTTGTTAGTGAATACCAAACAGCACCAAGGGATCTTGTTATGTAATTCCTTTTTTTCCTATTGTTTTTGTAGAAAATTACTGTACCCTGCACGGGTTAATTGAACTCAATAACTAATTTTGGAACTGAATGTCTGCAGTAATTCTTATTTAGTGAGATGAAAATAGAATATATAAATATATTATTTTTAGTGAATGTTGAAAGGTGTAATATTCCCAAGTTTCAGTTTCTTTACATTTGGTCATTATGATTCATAAATATTATTTCCATTGGAATTTTATAAAAAGAAACTACAATATTTTCTTGGAAAAGAGAAAACTTCCGGAATTAATTTTTTGACAGACCATGTACTAATGAATACTACTCCTGTTAATCATACGATGATGTAATAGCAATGTTGAAATACGATCATACCTCTGCAATAATCCCTGCACTACATGTATGTGGGAATTCAGCATTCTGAAGTTGTAAAAGTGAATAGAATGTAAATAATAGAAAGTGGGTTGGAAAGATCTATAAGATGCATATTCATTTTTCAGGAAACAAATCTCAAAATTTCTTTTGGAATTAGAAAAAGCATAGGCAGATGTGAACATGCTTCTTCACTCGTTGTCTATCACATTCTTTCACATTTTAAGGAAATATGTCTTTTTCTTTACACATTTCTGAATTTTTGGCCCCACCACTATTTTCTGTAACTCACTTTTAACTTACTCAAACTAACTTTTGAAATGTATTTTCACTTTAAAACATTACTCGTAAGTGAATTTATGTTTTTTCAATAATTGAAACGGTCATATAATTATAAAGACTGCACACATAAAAGGGAGTTGTGTGTGTGAACGTTTCATATTATCAAAAAGCACTTCCTTTATTAATGCATTAGCAGAATGCATTAATATATTCTCATGGTGTCCAAGATTACAGTAAATCGTCATCTTGATTTTAGGAAATGCCCCAGTACTGTAGTTTAAATGTTTGTACATCAGCAGGTGAGAATTCAATAGAATCCACTTTCGCAATTCACTCGTCCGTTGCTCTTTTATGGTAAAATTATTGAAAAATTGACACTAAAAGTTCGGTTTTCACAAGAGGACCTGATTTCATTACAACTTACGACGTTAGAGTAGGAATAAGAAATACAGATCCTTAAATTGAACAGTTTTACTGGTGTATCGCATTTAATTTATCGTAAGTTGTGTTAAATTTGACCATTGGGAACATGGGGAAAATGACTTGAAGCTATCTGTATAGCGCAATTGGGATCATTATCGATACCGTTCAATTGGGTTCAGTTTTAGCTTATATACTTTAATACGATGATCATACGTAAATCTCATATTGTAGTTAACTGCCACAGATACTGACAGTGAGAATATACATTAAAATCCTGAAATGAATGTGCATTATACTTTAAATACAGTTGGAAATGGTTTGTATCCATTTTATTTATTTCTGTGATGAAATTTATTTTAGTCTGTCATTGTTATTATTTAACATGTCAGCGATGTCATAGCTTTTAAAGCAAGTATTTTCTCAATCCACACATTTCTTCGTCTTTGCAAATTCCTTTGTAAATTTCCTGTCAGAAATGTAATATATGATAAAATCAGTAAATTCCTGAAAACCTTTCAGGAAGGGTCGGTTTTAGACTGGATTTGGTATATCAATTTAAATCTTATATTCATGACTTCACATTTATTTAATGGTGTTATTGTTAATGACCGCATTTATTCAATGCTGTTAATTACATTATCGCCTAAAAAAATAACAAAACAGCACTATTTTACACAACCATTCTTATCTTTTTCTACTTTTTCATTCAGCTTTCAAGGTAAAACACTCGCAACATTGCTTTTAAATGATATCAAAGCGATTGATAATTATTTCTATAAGGAAGGAAATATTTCAGTTAAAATCAAGTTTAAAAAATCAGTTTAAAATTTGCATATCATCTTTTGGTTCGCATATGCCATTGCAGTTGTAGCTCATTTTTTCAGCAAGTACAGTGCTCAAGATCAACTTTATCTTTGTACTAACTTTAAGCTTGTGCAATTGTTCGGGTATACTGAACTTAAATCAACAACATTTTCTTTTTCTAATGTTCAATGATAGGCTGACAGCTGAGTGGTTATATTATGTTTTTTTTGTTGCAAATTACTTGTCACCCAAAGCATCGAAAAAGCGTTTTATTTTTCGATCGCCAAACTGCTTTAACTTCCACTTAGCAGTTCACACAAATTGGCAAGGAAGGAGGACAACTGTATAAAGTTAAAAATTAAAATAAATAAGTAAAAAAACACAGAACTTAATGTATTAGTGTAGCAGAAGCCCTGAATATATAGAATTCGTCAACTACAACAGATCTGATATTTGCTTTTAACCCTTACTTTCGAATGGATTATTTCCCAGACCAAAAGAGTACAATTTAATGTCGGTAATGTACATAGGCACTTGGTTAAATGTGATTAAGGAAATTTAGAACAAATTTGTCATTCTCATACCTGTAGAATGCATAATTGCAACAATGCCTCACAATGATGGTTTATGGCAATATAAACTCAGATATTTCAGCCAACACAATGGTGAATTGGAACCAGCTGTGGCGTGATGGGTCCAATCTCAATGAACTTTGCTTTATTATGGCTTTCTACTAAGCTATATTGTACAATTCTGTTGGAGTTAGCTATCCTTTCCAATAATGAATTAAAGTGGGGGGAGATACTGGAATTAAACGTGCAGCTGTATTTTCCAAATTTCAATTGGAAATCAGTTCAAATAGAGCGACCTGAAAGCAGTTGGTTAGGAGTGCACCATGGATAGAACCTTTTGTGGTTTTTATTATATGCTCTATGGTTTTAAGATATCTAGGCCAATCACTTTGGTTATTCAAGTAGGTTATTAACAAGCTTTCAACCAGTCAATTCACATTCTCCAAATTATTGCTCTGACAAACGTACTCTGAATTAAACATATACTTAATGGAATGTTTATTACAAAAGTTTTTAAAAACTTTTGTTGTGAACAGACTAGCGTTGTTAGAGGCAAAAACTTTAGGTAGTATTAATTAAAGTAAGACTCATGTGCATGCACTTTATTTTGTCATGGTAAATAGCTTGGTATAATGAGTGACACTGTCTATGAGAGTATAAATATGTGCATAGCTCCTGACAGCCCTGTTGGTAGTTTTCCGATATGATCTATGAATAGAATATCAGCAGTTTTGACCCTCAGATTTTTTCAAAGCGAGCCAAATTTCTTATTGGTATTTGGTAAGGGCATTTGACATTTATGACAGTGTTTCAAAATTCTCCTTACTGTAGTTAGCGTGAAGGTAATTGTAGCACATGTTGCTCGGGTGCTAAAATAGCTAATAAAAAACTTTGATGTGCTGAGTATTTATTGTGGAAATATTCAATAGGTGATCATTTCAGAGGGTTAGGAATAACTAGGTTAAAATCCGTTTCCATATACAAGTCATGTCTTATTTGACTTGAAAATTCTGATGATATATTTATGATGATAAAGGTCTTCTGAAAGAGAGTAATTATAGAAACTTCGGATATTTAAATTTATTGCCTCTTCATCAGGCAATTTGATTTCGATTGTTGAAATTATTTGTGGAATTCTTTTATCCTTCCTTTGTAAGTTATGCATCATCGATTTTCCCAATGCATGGCATAAAATATATCCTGGGTTGTAGCTTGCATGAAGAATATAGTACAGAAAGTTTTGGAAATTCTGGTTTGTTTCAATAAGCATAACAGATTGTTTTTCTACTTGAATGTTAAAGTAAGTATTATTCTGAATATAAACTATTCATTTATAAAAGTCTTTAATAATACGATTAATATGCAGTGAAACACGGTGAAACCTATTCATATAAGGTATGGTTATTTTGTAGTACATTCTTCATGCTTTCAGGATGGGAATTTAGTGAGAAAATAAAAGGTGTCTAGTTCTGCTTTTAGTAATTGTAGGTCATTGCAGGAAAGAGGTGAAAGGTATGGAATTGTGACTATCATCATATAAAAATCATACTCATTCAAGTAGATGTGTCAGTAGGCAATTACGGGTATGTTTGCAGACTGTGCTTTTGCAATTTCCCATATAATTACTGCAATAAGTTGTACAATAATTGTGGTGGGGAGAGGGAACATATCAATACCTTTTATTATCATTGTAAGTTTTAAAAGCAAGTTCGGTAGCGCCAAATTCAATAAATTTAAATTCTGAGGGTGGACGTTTCTGCATTGAACGGTAAGTGCAGAAGATGTGGGGTAATAATGTTCTGATGTCTGAGTAATAATAATGTTGGGCTTTCGCAAATATTGTATAAGGTACTTTGTAACATTTCAGAATGGGAAAACGCCATAGTGCCTATTTTCTCACTAAATTTTAGATGAAAAAAATCAAACAGTTTAGAATATTAATCTGCTACAGGAAATTCTCAAGAATTTCCAGGAACCCTGATGATGAAAAATTGATACTTCAAACATGTAACAAGAACTCCACTGAATATAAAAGATGGCAAACGCTAAAGCAATCAAATTTACAATGATGAACAAGAGCCATTCCAACATTGATGACTCTTCATTTTAAAATATATTGATTTCCTTTTATAAATATTAATGTTGTTACGACAAATATTTATAGTCACTTTTTTCGCCTTTTTTTTTAGATAGTAGCGTAGTGACAGAGTTTTACGAACATGACTCAGATTATCTTTGTTGCTGAATGATATATCATCACATTGAGTGCTTATTTCAGTAAAAAAAATCGAATTCCATTTCCACCATAATGAAGAAATGCGGAAAGCTATGTAATGAAACTCCATTGTGCGCAAAAAGGGTTGCAGCAAATAAATGTATGCAATTAATGCATATTTTAAGAATTATATTAAATTATCTGAAATCTCAGTCATTCTTGGAAAAAGAAATTATGTTATAATTATAATTATTTCAGTTGCTCCAGATCTCAAGATATCATTCGCATAATTCGTTTTAAAGAGAGAGTATGTTAAATTTATTTTATGTAACCATCTGCGCATGAAAACCCATATGTAACTAATCTGAAATTGCTGCAGTAAAAAAAATATTTGATGATCGAATAAGTGGTAAGACCATCCAGTGTAATATTTCTGGTTGAGCTATCCAGGACACCTGATCTTTTTAACTTTATGAATATAAAATAATAAATACTTCATATTATCTTGTTCAATTACAAAACATAACAGAGTGGATGTTGCAGATCCCTGAAAAAATTAGTTACTGGTCTAGCATATTGCAGGAGTCAGTATGATTAATCTCTTCTGGTTTGGAGACACATAATTTTTAGCTGCATAGTAGTTTAATTGCAAATCTGTGAAACATTTAACATTTGCAAACACTGTATACCGTGAAGTTGTTTAGTTAATCATTTTTCTAATGTATTATTTTAAATGTACAGTTGAACATGATACAATTACCTATTGATCGATGAAATTTTTGGTGCGATTGCAAAACCTCGCCGATATTCAGATTATCCGGATTCTTGTTTAATTACAAATATAATATCATCACTAAGCTCCTGAAAAGTGCATGTCTGCGTTGATTCTTGAAATTGATCAATTTAAAAATTTATACAAAAAAAAATCCTCGAAAATTACACATTTTCTTCTAAAAATATAAAAACAAATGCTTTCAATTCGTTTGGGTCTTGCCCAAGAATATCGCGTTGAAACAGTGTTTTTTTAACTGAAAGCTTAGAAATTTCAGCCCTCGTATCGCTCCGGCAAATTTTATACGCCAGCGTTTCTACTTTCTTGCTCAACACCCCCCCTCTTGAAAAATCCCAGCTTTGTGCCTAAGCTACCTGCAACAGTAGAAATCGGTATTTTATAAGTGATAATTATTATAGAATTTACTTTCTCGATTCATTAACAAATGTTAGTGTATCAACAAGTAAGACTGTCAAGTGATTGGTGCAATTCCACGATTTTTCTTTAATTAACAATTTGAAATGGGTAGCCTTAATCTGCAATGGCTGCCATCGGTGACGATTATAGAAATAGCATTATGGGTATTTTCTTGTAGATATCTAAGTGACAGTCCATATTACAATCATAATAATTAAATTGAACTCCAGCACTGTAGTTGCTGAAAAAAATATGCTGCAGCTGTAATGAGGTATTCGAAACCAAACAATGATATGCAAATTTTAACCAGATTTGTAAATTCGGTTTTAACAAAAATATTCCATTCTTTATTGAAATGATCATCAATGTTTTTGATATCAGTAATGTTAAAATCAACGTTACAAATGATTTTACTTGAAAGCTGAATGATAATGTTGAAAGATGGAATAACACTCCCAAACAAAGGATGAGAATGGTTATGTCAAATAGTGTTGGATTATTTTTAGAGCCCATAATAATCAACTCCATTGAATAAATGCTAATTAGTAAATATAAGACTTAAATTGATACGTAGAATCCAGTCTAAAACAGATTCTTCCTCAACTTTCCAGAAATTCATTGTTTCTCGAAAATATTACATTTCTGACATTAAATCTACCTGACAGACTTTGCTAAGACGGAGAAAATGACGAACGGAATACATATTTGCAATAAAAGTGTTAAAATATCTCAATTTATATCCCGTAATCTGCTTGTCAGTAACTGGAACGTTTTCAAGGAGCATGGCGATACTGTAGTGGTTTACTGGAAATGCCATTTACTGCAAAAAAGTAACAGCAACACAGTTACCAATCCCTGTGCAGCAGTACATTAGGAGCATTTCAAATTGTAAAAAGCTCTTTGTTATAGTTATCCCCATTGTGAATAGTTGTTTCTTCAATATATTTAAGGTGGATATATCGTTTAGAAAAGAAATGAAGTCATTGTTCACTTAATGGATTATTAATCATCTATTCATTATTTTGAATAAAGATATTGACAGACTAATATAAATTGCATCACAGAAATCCATAAAATGCATAGAAATTATTTCCTGTATTACTCCAACCATTCACGGTGATTCCCAGTTTTCAAAGACCTTTAGATGTCATAATAATGAAAAATAACACTTTATGCTATTGTAATTTGTAAAACAATTGAGTTCTTTATGTGAATTTCTTTTGTTTATTGGAAATTTTTCGAACATTTTTACTGAATATGAGAAATGACATTTGAATTGAAAAAGCAACGTTTCGACTGATGATATTTCATCTGGAGCTTTCACAAAAAGCATCACGACAATATCCTATAATCATGAATTGAGTGAACATAATGGTCATTTGTATTGTACTAAGGGTTACTTAGAACTATAGTGCGTTTTACAATATAACACTGACTTACATGCATCAACTCCCTTTCATGTGCACACCATCTTCATGTGAACATGTCAATAATTGTAAAAATATTGGCCTATATTAATTTTCATGTAATCTATTGGAGTGACTTCATGCAGAAAGAGAGTTATGGAAAATGAATCTATGGTTGCAAATGATTATGATATATTAATGAAAAAGGAGATAACTTTTCAGTGTGTGTCGAAGACCCGTCATTTGTCCTTAAAATATCAAAGAGTGTTCTAGTCAAACAAGTGAAATTTGTTTTAAAATACAAATGTAAAATTCTGTGTTTTATAAACGTGATCACATCGGTCTTTTCTAATCCCAAATTCTAAAAAAATTTCCTTTATTTCATTGAAAATTATTTCTGCACTTCAGATCATTGCCAATCCATTATATGTTATTATGCGCATGCATATTTTTTCATAGTTCCTCGTACTTAATAGTTGTACTTTTAGTTCAGAGTTTCATTGTTTCAACATTGATTGTTAACACACATCGACGTAAGATTAGTGAGTGTGTAGTGAAAGAAATGTTATCATTTCCAAGGAAATGATTTATTGTCCTTTTCATGCTGCCAAAATGCTGTCGTTTATGTGACGTTATTGCAGGCATTCAGTGATTTAGGTTAATACCGTATTGCAGAAATTTAGTATTACAGAGTGAAAGATTCTGTGATGAACCACTGCACATGCTTCTTTAGACATAAAAATATTCCTGCTAATAAAATATCAAAACCTTATTGGGAAAAAACTGTTAAAGCTATTGATTTGTACTTTCGAAGCACAATCGTATGTCATTCATATTTTCCACGAGGGAATGGACTATTATTTTCTTAAGAATAACAATAAAGAAAATGTATCAAAACCGAAGTTCTGATGTAACTGTTGCCAACAGTGAAGACGAAAACAAAAACAGTTTTTACAAAAGTGTTCGTCCCTTTCTAATTATTTTGAAACTCTTCGGAAAATTTCCATTGAGAAACGTACTATTTGTGCGAAAAGGCAATCCTCTTCCTGGTGACAGTAAACGAGTTTGCAGTGAGTGGTTATGGGTAATCGTTTTCAACATAATAATCATAGGAGCACGATTATATGATTTTATTAGTAGAATTATTGATTTGAGTAAAAAACCAAAAAGTCAAACTCAGATGTATTCTACACTGGCCGTATTTGCTGTTTCGTTATCGTTTACGCTTACCGCAGCTTGTTTTTGTTTCAAAGCTAAATCACTATGTCAACTTCTAACAGTGGAAATAAATCGCATCGATATGTGTCTTAGAGATTTTGTAAAATACAAGATATCTAAAACTACTCTGATCTGTATTATCACACTAATTGTAGCACTGTTGTTTTCATATATTGTCTATTTTACGATTGTAATTAAGAAAATAAGTGAAATGTCATATTTTATGATGGGATTTGCACACGATGTTCCTGTTTATGCGCCATTAATACTATTTCTTATTTTAATAGATGCTATCTATTTAAGATTGAAAGCCTTCAATTTAATTATCGAGCAAAAAATTACCATGCACACACGTCTTGATGAACTTAGACACTGTTATACTTTAATTGTTGGATTTGTTTGTAAAATTAATGTAATTTTTGGATGTTACTTATTGACATTCTTTACTTGTGAATTTGCCTTCTTTCTTTCAGACTTATATGAAATTATTGGCATACTAAGCGATTCTGTTAAGATTTCAGTTTCCACAACAATGTTGCAATGTGGTTTCATATTTTTACACTTAATGCATTTTGTAATAACTCATCTGCTTGTCCAGAGAATGTTACAGCAGGTTAGTATTGAGATCTGAATTAGTAACTTGTTTTGGGTTAAGAAAATATTTCATATTTATTGAATTGCTTTATTTTCAGACAAAAGTTTCAACATTATTCCTGAGAATGCCTTATTTTGATGACTATCCACCTATAGTCATTGAAAAGGTAAAAGAAAAAATATGACTGTGATAAACTTGGTGACATCACATGGGTGACATTGCATATAACATGATGAAATTCACATCATCTTTTTTGCATGAAATTTAGGGATATATTATAGTCGTCGCTGTAATAGAAACTACATCAAGCGTATCTGCTAGAAATAAATATTGCTTCTTTTATTATAGATTGACAGATTGCTGAACTGCATAGAAAGTTCACACATTGAGATTTCTGCAGCCAATCTTTTCACAATATCAGCAAGAAATCTCGTTACGGTAAGTTATATAATCATCCTCAATTATTAGAATGGTAATGCCGAAAATTGAAATCTATTTCACAGTAGTACCTTCGGGATTTTTCACATTATTACGTTTGTTCCATTTAGTTATTTATCCCTTCAAGAAGTTTTATATTACAATTACACTTATTTTACTGTTTGCATATTATAGGGAAACTTGGATGTCTGTTCACTTTCATGATGTTGAACGTTCTGCAATTTACTGTGCTTATTAATTTTATATACTAAATTATTCGCCTTTTCTTTTTCTCTCAAGGCTGCTGCTACAATGACAACATATCTAATCATTCTTCTGCAGTTTCGATTTAGTTTCGACACATAATGGAAAATGTGTGAAAACTGCACTGCAATGCATCAAACATCATTGTCATTTGTTATTTTTCAAATAAACGTCGAATACTACAATTTCAGCAACGATGACGATTTTAGAAATAGTATTATAGTATTTCCGTAGATACTCCAATAACAGTCCAAATTACATAAAAATGAAATTGATCTGGAATATTGTACTTCCTGAAAAAGTATCCAACAGTTGCAATGACGTGTGTGAAACCAAACGATGTTACGCAAATTTTAACCTGATTTGTTAATTGGTTTTAATTGAAATACTCCCTTCCTTTTAGAAAAAATTATCGTCCTTTTTGATGTCAATTAAAAACCACGTTACGAATGATTTTGCTTGAAAGCTGCATGAAACAGTTGAAAGATGGAAAAATACTCCTACTGGGTTATATTTGGGTTATACATTTGGGTTATCCTACTGGTTATATTTGGGTTATTATACTGGGTTATATTTGGGTTGTGTTGGGTTATATTTTGAGCCGATAATGTAATCATCACCACTGAATAAATGAGAAGTAATAAATACAAAATTTATACTGACACACCGAACCTAGTCTGAAACCTACTATTTCTCAAAGTTTCCCAGGAATTCACACTTTTTCACAAATACGAAAATTCTGACAGGAAATGTACCAACAATTTTGCTAAAACAGAGAAAAGGACGACTGGAATAAATATTTGCACTAAAGTTATTTCCCGTAATCTGTTTGTCAGTTATTCAAATTTCTTCGAAGAGTATGATGACACCGTATTGCTTTACTGCAAATACAAGTTACTTTAAAAAATAATAATAACACAGTTAAAAGACTAGCGGTTTGCATAAGAAACTCTGTTATGAAAATTGTTTTTGGTTTGGAATTAACAAAGGCGATTATATCAAAGGTTCTTACACACACACGCACTTCTCTGGGCTCTTTATCATAATTATCCCCTTTGTGAATATTTGATCCGTCAGTACATTTAAGGTGGATACTTTGTTTGGAAAGGGAGTGTAATCATTGTTCACTTAATGGAATATCAATCATCTAACTTATTTTGTATAATAAAAAGGACATACTAAAATAAATTATCTCATTGAAATCGAGAAAATGCGTAGAATTTATTTCAAGCATTACTTCGACCATTCACATTGCTTTCTGGTTTTCAAAGAGCTTTACATATCAGTCCTCGCAAGTACTTTACTATACATATCGGAAGAAAAAATGTGTCCAAACATAAATAATGCCGTGACTGTTGCTGACAGTGAAGAAGATAACGAAAATAGATTTTACAAAAATGTCCGTCCCTTTCTAATTATTTTGAAACTCTTCGGAAAATTTCCATTGAGAAACGTAATATTTGTGCGGAATCGTAATCCTCTTCCTGATGATAGTAAATGGGTTTGTAGTGAGTGGTTATGGGTAATCGTTTTCAACATAATAATCATAGGAACACAATTATATGATTTTATTAGTAGAATTATTAATCTAAGTAAAAAGTCAAAAAGTCTAACTCAGATGTATTCTGCACTAGCTGTATATGCTCTTTCGTTATCGCTTACTCTTACCGCAGCTTGTTTTTGTTCCAAAGCTAAATCACTATATAAGCTTTTAATAGTAGATATAAATCTCATAGATACGTATCTCACAGAATTTGTATAATACAAGATATCTAAAACTACTCTGGCCTCTATTATCGCACTTGCTGTGGGATTGTTGTTTACATTTATTGTTTATTTTGTGATTGCCATTGAGGAAATAAGTGAAATGTGGTATTTTATCATGGCATTTGCACACAATGTTCCTGTTTATACACCATTAATGCTATTCCTAATTATAATAGATGCTATCTATTTAAGATTGAAAGCCTTCAATATAATTATTGAGCAAAAAATTACCATGTGCATACGTATTGATGAACTCAGACATTGCTACACTTTAATTGTTGGATTTGTTTGTAAAATTAATGTAATTTTTGGATGTTACTTATTGACATTCTTTACTTGTGAATTTGCCTTCTTTCTTTCAGACTTATATGAAATTATTGGCATACTAAGCGATTCTGTTAAGATTTCAGTTTCCACAACAATGTTGCAATGTGGTTTCATATTTTTACACTTAATGCATTTTGTAATAACTCATCTGCTTGTCCAGAGAATGTTACAGCAGGTTAGTATTGAGATCTGAATTAATAACTTGTTCTACGTTAAGAAAAATCTTTCATATTTATTGAATTACTTTATTTGCAGACAAAAGTTTCAACATTATAACTGGAAATTTTTGATTTTGATGATTATCCATCTATAATCACAGAAAAGGTAAAAGAAAAAATATTACTGTGATTGATAGAAGCTTGGTGATATTACATGGGAGTCATTGCGTATAACATGACAATATTCACTTTATCTTTTTTGCATGAAATTGGATTTATTATATCTGTCGTTGTAGCAGAAACCACATTCACAATATCAGCAAGAAATCTCGCTGCGGTAAGTTTCATAATCATTCTCAATTACTGTAATCTATTTCACAGTAGTACTATTGGGATTTTTTAAGATTGTTACATTCGGTCTATTCAATTATTTATCCTTTCAAAAAATTCTACATTTCAATTATTGTACTATTTGCGTATTATACGGAAACTTAGATGGTTGTCATTTTCAGATTATTTACTTCTAGAATTTAACAACTTGCTGCAATTTACTTGATTATTTATATACTTACGTATTCGTCTTTTCTTTTTCTCTTTAGGCTGCTGCTACAATGACGACATATCTCATCATTCTTCTGCAATTTCGATTTAGTTTCGACACCTAATTAAAAACATGTGGTTTCGATTCGATTACTACGAATTGAGATGCTCTTATTAATATTGAACCAGTCCGATTTTTAAATTAGGACTGTATTGAGATTGCGGAATATTTTACACTTAAATAAAATAACTAAAATGTTCGTCTATTCTGCATTTATTTTTCAATCTATGCTTTAAATGCAGTTGATGTACTACGAAGATGCCCTAGATAGGCGAAACATATCGCCATAGTTTGAAAAAATAAAATAAATGCGGAAGAGGCGAACTTTTTAGTTATTTTATTTAAGTCCGATTTGTCAGTAGTTTTGAGATAAAAAGTTTGTCGAATTCTGTTAAGAAAATCTAGAGGTTTTATTTCACTTTTTAGTGTACTACATACCTGCTCACCATTTCGGTTAGGAAATGCATTCGTTGTTAACTTATAAAGAAAGGCACGCGTGGTTAACTGATAAGTTAAATGAGAAACAGTGGAGCAGCAACGCACAATTGATATGTATATAGGAAAATGAACAACAGTTCCCCTATGCGTTATTCTTCAATCAGGATAATTTATTTAGCCCTTCAATACTCACAACAATGAAACATAATTATACTAATATATAAATTGATGTATAATGCAATATAATTATGCTTGTTGCAATGTATATCTTCTTACAAACATTATTCTCCAAATTGATTCCTGTACAGAATATAATAAAAATATATACACCTAATAGTTTTCAAACATATATAAACATAAAAATAACTCCATAACAATTTAATTACATGTATTAAATTAAAAAACGACGTACACTTCTTACTGGCAATGAAAAGTAAATTAAAAAGGCATGTTCACATTGTCAAAAGAAAAAAATTCTTAAGCTAATGTAACTTACTATTTTCCTTTATAAATGTTGGTATTAATTGATGTTCAAAGAGATGCAACTATTATTTTGCTAAACAAGTATCATATTTTGCTTACACAGCACCATTTATGTGTTTATTTTCTATTCTTCTATTTTTGTTATCAAGTTTTGACATGTACGGTAAGTACTGTTTTATATTATTTAAATAAATATTATTTAGCAAACCTGTAAAAATGTTCTTTAACTGTGTTAATTAAATATAAATGAATTAAAATCAAAGTTTCAGCATTAAACAATAAATATTATATTTTGTTCAACTACTGTAAATAAATAAATAAACGCAATTAATGTCTAAAAATTTGGTCACCGTGGTATGTACAAAAAACAACTACATATAATGACTGTGCACAAAAGGAGTATAAAAGTTTAAGGTAATCTCAAGAGAGTGCACATTACAAGAGGTTGAAAATTACTTGATGAAATGATATAACGAATCGTAATTAATTAAAATAGATGATGTTTGAATCTATTTGTTAAATATCGATAGTGCTTTTACCCCTTTAATTAATACAGCGATATAACACATAAGAAAAATTTGGGTCCCCTGCTGTAATACAGCATGAAGAAATATGCTTTACATACTTGAATGGGTTCAATTTCACAATCTTCCACTTGTTCGGCAGCTATACGAGTCAAATTAATAATGATAAACCAATTTGGTTAGAAATATAAAGTACTCTGTAAACGGAAAATAAAAACTGGTTTGAGATGCACAATAAGACACAAAATATCCATTTGTGTTCTATATTGCTATATTAATGAAAGGGATAAATGATTTGATACTTAGACTTCGGTACAAAACACCCATGAGTGGATTCAATTTTAATTTAACATTAATTTTCTCTTCTCTTTCCAATTGAAAACTATTAATCATATAATCAGATTTTTCATGTCGCAGTTTTCAATGAAGAGAACTCAGCATCATGAAATTCTTACGGCTTCTGCTGATCCGGACTTAGTCGAAACTGGATGAGAATAACAATGTATGTTGTTAAAGTTGACAGTATCTGAAATTAAAGAAATAATTAGAAGGAATATAATTACTGTCATTGATCAGAGTTGTGTTCAATATCATACCGAAAGAAGGTTTTTTGCAGATACTGTGAAAACATTTGCAGCAGAAATCTCAATATTTGAATTGTCGATGGGAAAAATCAAACGATCAATCTGAAATGAGAATATTTTTCAAAGCGTTGCATCCAAATTTGCAAGATTGAATAGTTGACTACAATGACTGCATGAAAATCACCAATAATATAAAAAACAGGAAAGACATCGTTAGCATCGCAAGTCGGTTTTACAAGTTCAAATTCGAAACTCGACTATCACCGCCGGAGATTTTCAACGTACATGGGAAGAAGCACTAACATTATTGTATTGACAAAGTCACAACATTTTGTATGCTTGTTGGCAATGAATTATCCCAAAAATGCACCAGGCGCGGATCCAACCAGCGCTGACGGGGGGAGGGGCGGACCTAAAAACGACGATGTCGACGACCATATTCGCCGATGGCGAATTTTTTTTACGTTTTTTGTGAATGTTTTTTTTATCTGGATTGTTAGGAAATTTGCAATTTCTTTTTTTCTTTTTTTTCTTTTTCTCCTTTTCTTTCATATTTTTTTCGTGACGGGGGGCGGAAACCACCATCCTCGCATTCCCCCTGTATCCGCGCTTGGAATGCACGCAATACAACACCAATCAATGAACATGTTTTTTCATGAAATTTTAAGGAACGATTGGGCAATATTTCTTTAGATACTCCTGTGAAATGTTAACCCATTTCACATCGTACTGTAAAGTTTGTATTTATTCCAATATTTGAAATAAACTATTAGTTTCAAGTCAGTTAAGATTTTAACAGACATTGACGATAATAGAATGGAAAATATTATTTTTCTATTATTATTAACTCTGAAAGAACCGAATAAAGAGAAACTCTGATATCTAGACTCTTTTAAACTTATAATGTACGTACTCTGTGCTACATAATTTCCACATAGTTCTCAATTTCACTGATTTTATCTTTTGTAAAGAAATACTCTGTGATAAACTGTTAGTTGCATACAGAAACGCTTGTCGTACTTGCTTTATCATTTTTTGCTCGTTTTACGTACCTTATCCAACGTGTTTGGTGAATAGTCCAATGGTGGCAATCTTTTCAAATAAGTTGAAGCACATTTTGCCTGAGAAAGTATGTGAAAGTAATAATAGTAATTTCATTTGGGGCAGTTGTAAGAAAAATAATTGCTCTTCAATTAGTTTAACTGGTAAGGATCGTAACCACTATGTGTTACAAATTGTTTAATTACCTTAGTTGTTCGAATACTTTTCCCAATGCCACAAGGTAATTAGAAAATTTAACTTTCTCTATAATATATTTATATTGTGTTGCTGATAACTAATTACTACAATCACTTTCTGAAATTAGGAAAAAATACTATACGTTCCGAAGAAGAAAAAAATTCAAACCGTATGTTTAGTACCCCAACAACTACAGCACACACATGCTTTTACTAATAAACATACCTTTCACATCAGCGGCGGCGTCAAACTACACTTCGTTAAGTATAAAAGATTTGAATAAATATCTGTCAATTCCGGATTAAATCTGTCCGCATACTCTGATAGAAAATTTCGAAACTGTTATTTAAACACAGAATTGTTTGATATATTAATATTGCGGCAAAAATAGTATACGAGTGGTCGAAGTTTCTCAAACGTGGTAAAGACACTTTGAACAGTTTCGAAGCAACTACAGTAAAGCCTAAAATTCACAATATGGAGCATCCGAAGGACTGATATTGAGCACCTCAGGTTTCTTGTTACCAAAGCTGGCCATATCTACATTGCCCGCTTACGCTAAATATTTGCATTGTCATTGTTGAAAAGCTGCAGAACTACTGCTATTGAAATGGGATGAATTTTTTTCGTCCATACAAAAATAGAGCAATTTTGATTTACACCAAAAAAATAAAATAATACAATGAATTCTTGAAGTTTACACATGATACAATCTAGAAGCAACTTACCTGGGAAATCATGTGCTGCACCATAAGAACTGGTATTAAGATAAAAGTTATAACTTTTATCATTATAGAACAACCACCAGCAATATCAGTATAAGGCAAAGTGTCGTGCAAATTAACAGTTGAAATCAAACGAAAGAAATACAATGTCATGTATGATAATTTTTCACCGAAATAGAAGAGTAAATATAAACCAAAAATATTGTTAACGCTTTCGACACATTCGCAAATACTATTGTAGCAACAAGTAAGACCGTCAATCTTGGTGAATAAATTGACAGACTTTTCTTTCATTATCAAGTTAAATTGAACAAGTCTGCTTCGAATAGCATCAATCATTAGCAGAAATAGCATCAAAGGGATACTCACAGAAGCATCGTCTATAATGCATAAAATTAGTGAAGTGTAGCAATGTGCTAAGGATACCGTACCAAGACAAAAAATTAAATATGCAACCATGAATATTAAGCTTAAGATGGTGAAATAAATTTTAATAATTGTAGATAATTGCCATTTCACCTGAATTTTAAACCCCTGAGAGAAATAGTTATCAATTTTGGTGATGTCATCTACAAGTAATCTTGCAACTGCTTTTGCTTGAAAACAAAATCCAACTGAAGAAAACTGGAACAGAATTGCAATACTGACTGTTAAAATTGATGTATAAAATAATACTGGACTTCTTGATACTGCAACGACGTACATAGTGCTTCCGGAAAAAAGAACGTCACAAAAATAATATTTACAATGAGACACCAGAGCCATTCTAAGACAGATGCCTGTTCATAATTTTCAAAATAGTGATGTCTTTTTATAAATATTACATTTCTGACTGGGAACTTTCCAAGAATTTTGCTAAGAACCAAGAACGATCGAATTGCTAGAATAAAATGTTTTTCTGGAGTGGATTTAATCCTTTCTTCGTTGCTGTTAGTAATAGCTTTCTCACGCCGAACTTGAACTTTCTCGAAGAACATGGCGCCTGTTTATACTACACTGAAGCCCTAAAGGTATGTTTATACGCAAGATAAGATACATGTTTTTCAAAGAAATCGAATTCCATTACCACTAATGGTACGAACGTCTTTCTGATAACGGGGGCGTGCCTGCATCAATATTAGAAAAGGTATTTTCTTGAGTATATTTTATGAAATCATTTGATAAGGGCTGACATTTTAAAAAATCGAATCTTGCGTCAACTATATTGAAACATTTTATTGTTCGTAATATAATTGGAATTGTCATGTATGTTATTTTTATATTAGTTCTTTTTAGCAATTTTAATTCTGAGATGTTACTATTTCATTACAATCATTGCTGACTTAGTAAGACTGTTTGAAAGATTGAAACGATACGCATGGGCCTATTGAATTATTATAACGGTGCAACCCTAATTCTAATTTGTTAAGGTTTTATATTTTCGTTTTTACTTTTTATCCCATTTTCAACACGCCAATCTACTATGAATGCGTTGACAGCTTCCATGAACTGGAGCAAAACAAACGTATGGCAAAACTAAACACTTTAAGTTCATGGATTTTGTACGCTATGTAATGTTAATAAAAAAATGGTAGGATTACATGTTACATTATAATATATCAGAGAAAATAAGATTTCCGTTCCCAGCCCTGCTCTTCTCAGTCGACAGCCTCGTATCTAAGCCTTCTAGGGTCGTACAAAGGGCTACTAAGTACGGGAAAACAACGGATTGTTATGAGATTAATTATTTTCTTCAATCCCAAACGCATCTTGACCTTATCAGATTGGTTGTCCATTCAAATTCATCGTTGAACCTCTTAGTATATTGCATTCTTACAGAAGAGAAACAAAGGCATTCCTCCCTTATATTTTCCTGTCCCATTTACTATGCAAGCAAGACAACTGAATCAAAGACCGTTAGTCTTTGCTATTGAATGATGAAACATACGCGCCAACGTGTTGAAAAACAGTGTTGCATTATCTGTGGCGATCTATTTTATTTAATGAAATTGAGAATACATTTATACATTGCTATTGTTGCATTATGATATGAAAAGATAAATGTTATTTTACGGACATTTGCACAAAAACCACATAAAAGAACCCTTTTATAATTCACAAATTCAATTATCATTAGCGTGTGGATATAAACAGACATTTGCTTATCGGAGAACTTCGGAGAAACCGAATTGACACGAAGTAATTATTTCGTTATTTAATTGTGGGTCCAGCGGAATATAAATTCCTGCTGGCCAAAATAAACAAAACATTTTTTCATTTAATTCATTAAAATGTTCTTAAAGAATGAAATACTAATACAATAATTGATAAAAGAAATATTCAAATTTATTAAATATTTAGACTATTAAAATGACAGTTCTCACTGTACGTCATACTGAGAAATCCGGAATAAATTAGGCGGAGCAGGAAATCTCGTAACTTTGAAACGCCGATTTCGGTCACTAAATTATTTGAACCGCTACATAGCATATGCAAACAACTTTTCTTTTATGTTAATGGTTTACAATACGAACGGTACAAACATTCTGTACGTTTTCCCGCTGTATATTTAATTTGATTTATTGCCTTGGAGTTGTGGTCACTTTAAAATAGAACGAATTTAGCAAAATAAATCGGGTAGCGTACCGTAGATCGAACACAGACTATAACATAACATAACACAACTGGATCACTTTAAAGTCATTTCATATTACCTCCACGATACATCTTCACTTATAACACAAGACTGTAACCAAATAAATCTGCAACTTTACACTAAAACACAGAAATTCTTAGAATTTCAGACGAATAGAACAAAAATACAACTTGATGCCATTGACGAGAAAACGATCTTGATGCTTTATTTTTCCCTTTAGAATTACAACAAAGTATTTCATTTCATTTGTAAAGAGTACCAAATTATGTATATATTAACTTATTAAATTTACTATTTTAACTTTAAGATTTATACACATTAGAAGAACTATAAGGTTTTTCAATTTTAAAAAAAAGTGGACGTTAAGTTCATCTGAACCATAATTTCTTTGTTAAATTGTATCAAATTGGCTATTCATCTAACAGAAAAAGTACAAAACTAGATAGTAGCGTCAAGTTCCACAATTTTTTTTCAATATGAATGCTAAAGTTCATAAGTAGTAGAGAGTACTTGCCACCACCGGGTGACGAATATTTTTGAAGATTGTGAGCTTCCTTGAAGAGTTATGGGT
>JAQFYR010000023.1:0-20443 GCA_034694985.1 Campodea silvestrii
GAGATACAATAAGAGAACGGAAATTAGCTCGTTATGTAGGTGACGCTTTTTATGAACTAGATCGCCAAAGAAATTTTATGCGAGGAAGAATTTTTCAAATAAATTCCGAAACTGAAAAACTACCGGAAGACGAGGAATTTAAAGGCGCAAATATTTGTAAAATATGTTTGGGAAAACCAGCTAACGTTGTATTTCTACCATGTCATCATACAGCTTGTGAGGAATGCGAACAAAATTTAAATGCAAATTTAGGGAATTGTCATATATGTCGAAGCGAAATAATTGGTAGCATACCATTTCAATTGGAAGAGAATGCTCTATGTACTCGCTGTAATATACGCGTACCCAATGTTGTCGCATTAACTTGTTTTCATGTAAGTTGTCAAGAATGTTTAGGTTCAAAATGTCATCGATGTCACTTGAAGATAAAAGCAACATTCAACTTTTATGCTACAGCATGAAAATATATTATGTTTCATATATGTATACTCTGTATGGTTAATAAAAAATGTATATCAATCCATGTCTTTCTCTTTCTCCATACCTAAGGTTAAAAAAGTACAATCAAATCATTCTTTCTCTTTTTTTACCTAACTAAGGTAGTACGGTTTAGAGAATGCTCAACCAGCGAGCTACAAGAAAATTATATAAAGGTTGATTGAAAAAATAAAACAAATGAAGTAACAAATAGTATTTTATTAACACAATCTTTTTAATTTAAAATTCGATAAACATGTACATTTATGAAGACTAACCTCTTCTGATAGACCAAGAAAAAGTTTAACTGTATATTCTTTTGGTAAATCGCAATTATGAAATATAATCACACTGTCTGTTAGATCTCGCCAAGGATGCTTGTAACTGATGGAATTTGAAGAAGGAAAGTTGACCATTCTGGAATTGTAGAACTTGCGCATTAATTTGTTGTCCCAAATCTTCAGTTTTCCTGTGAATTTCCTAACCTCGGCGATTGCAGATTCCAGGTATATAATACGCCACTTCTCATCCATAGTATTATTTCCGATGTAGACTTTGAAACCTCCAATTTGTACATCATTATAAGTCGAACACATTCGACGCGCCTCATTGATTGCTTCATTTATCTCGTGTGCCGTAATTTTCAAATCACTTTCGCTTTTTTTTTTAAATGTTAATGAATAACGATAGTTTCTCATGTTAACGTTTTCGCTCTTGAAATCAGACTAAATTGTTTACAACTATTTTACAGCTTTTATATAAAATGTTTGGGAAGGAAACAATATTTACTATAGTTTACATAGTTTTCTCAGCTATAAATTTAATTTTCCATATTGTGGGATTATACTTTTTGCTTTTGGAATTTTTTCATAATTATTCATCAAAATTTTCGGGACCTTCAGGTTTGCCGGTAAATCCCTCTGGCATAGAATCTTCAGACTCTTCTGGGGTAACCTTGGGCGTTACCTGGGGTTCGTCAACCGTTTCTATGGGGGGAACGTAAGTTTGAATTTCGGCGGTAGTAATTACACTAGATATGATTGGTGATTCTTCTTTTTCGTGGATTACAAATTCTATTTGATCGCTACATTCATTCTCATGTCTACCAAATAATTTCGTCTCTAACTCTTCTGCTGATAAACTAGATTCAGTTATGGCATCTTCAATCCTAACACGCATTTCCTCCTTCGCTTCGTTAAGTTTAGTAATGAGATTATCATGAGTGCCTATAGTATTCTCAAATCGATTCAACTTATTCTGGAGTTTTCTTACTTTCCCAATCATTGCTGCATTTTTATATGCAGAATCTGAAAATCTAATTAATATTTCCTTAGTTGTTTCATTTAACCTCTCTGTAAAATCACGCACGTGTCGTATTTCATCAAATGCTGTTAATACATTTTGATTTAAAGTAAACAAGTTATTACCAGCCCTGCAAATTTGACATCTGATATGTTCACAATATTTTGCACTCATTGTGTATGAATGAATGAACAAATAAAAAAAAACTAAGCTATTTATATCTTCTTCGAATCGCAAGAGTCACGTGATATCATACTATGTTTATTCCGTAACTCTGGTAGAGCATTGACCTGCTATGTTAGTGCAGATTAATAAAAAAAGCCTTGAGAAAGTGAAAATGAGGTCGCGACTTTTGGTTGAGAATACCGTAACTCTGGTAGAGCATTGACTCGGTTTCTAGCTAAATCATCTGTTAGTGCAGATTAATAAAAAAAGAAAGCCTTGAGAAAGTGAAAATGAGCTCATGACTTTTGACTGAGAGTATAAAAGAATTGGCGAATATTATATTTTACTACACATAGTGAAATTACTTTATGCAACGAAAAGTGTTACTTTGCAAATTGTGAAGAGTGATTTAGTGTTACTTGTGCTGTTTTTCAAGGTGAGTTTTTTTCTGATTATCTTTCACTATGTAATATATTGTTTTTTCATGTGGTAAAATTTTAGAGAACATGCGATTTTCTTTTGTGCAATGTTGAGTGCAATTTAAAACCAGATATGAATATGGTTCTCTGCTTGTGATATCATAATAGGCGCAAGTCAAAGCATTCGAATTTGAAGGAAAAACTTGTTTACCAAGTACTTGTATTTGATGAGCGTCTCTAGGATTTTTGAATAATATTATAAAATGCGCATTGAGACTTATATTACGATTTCCTTGGAAAAATAAATTTTGAACTAGTAAAAAAACGCTAATGTTACAATGATGACCATATTTCACGAAAAAATTATCTATTTCACCTTTTCTAATTTCCTGCATAGAATCATCGATAATTAGCATGGTTTTATCTTTATTATTTTCAAACTGTTCGGGTGTTGGTAAACCTTCGTGGAATTCTGCATCAATTGTTGCGAAAATAGGCTGCCATACTGAAAAGCAATAAACAACGCGGTCAAAATGCATATTAAAAAGAAACGCTCTATGCTTAATTATTTCTTTCATTAACGTTGTTTTTCCGCATTGCGTATTTCCAACTAGGAGACAATTTTGAGGATGAGTAAAAAACATGTTTTACATGCATACGATGAAAATGATAACTAATTATTACTGAAGAAAATTCTCCTTTTTTATACAGAAATGCTATGCATAATAAACGACGAGTGTGGAATTGTGAACGATTTGGTGGATCATGTAAATCAAGTACATCTTTGTCATCAATGCTACAGGGTATTCGACACTTTGGAGGAAAAAGAACAGCATCTCCTTTTTTGCACCGGAAGAGAAGTAAGAGAAGAAGAACATGCGTGTCGTTATTGTCAATCAAGAACTTTTAAAAGTCACTGGAAAATGATTGATCATTTCCATAGAAATCATTTGTGTAGCATATGTTTCGAAACATTTTTTACACGTAGAATGAGAGATATACACAAACAAACTCATACGAATGTAACTGTTTCGCGTTGTCCGATTTGCTTTATCACGGTGGGAGATGATACTTTATTGATAAATCATATCGAAGAGCATGGTTACTGCAGTCATTGTTTGCAAGCTAATTCTAATTTGCAAGAACATATTTTGCTTCATGAGAATTATACCCCTCTTTGTTATCAGACAAGTGGTCAAGAATGTAATGACATTATAAATCGTTTTCAATTGTTACCTAGTAATTTCCAAGATTATGTATACCGTTATGTTTATAGTCCGTCAGACGTGTATCTCGATATTCGCGAATTTTTTTCGCACATTCAAAACGAAGCCATTGCGCTTATAAATAATCAACTCGATATACATCGTTCTTTAAGAATTCAGATTGTTGTGCAAATACAATTGTCACGAATGGATGGAGATAATCAAATCACTCAGATTTTCCCTTTTCTAAGTTATGGTCATATTGTATATTTATATTCCGATCTACATAAATTATGGCAAGAAATTACGGAAAAAATACAGCATAGTGTTTCAATATTCCATCATTTTGGTAGTGGGTGGGTGTTAGATAAAATAATTGACATTAACCTATTAACTATGATGTACGATCCTTTAAACGCTGGTAATTATATAACCACCCCTCCATTTATAGTGCGTAAAAATAGACATAAAGCGGTATTAAACATATATTCAAATGATAATCGTTGCTTTTTATATTGTGTATTGGCCCATATCTTAGATATACATTCTGAAAATTCGACTCATTATGACGTGCACGCCTACGAATTAAATATGCGAGGAATACCATACCCTTTTGAAATAAAAAATGTAGATAAATTTGAAAAACAAAATGAAGAAATTAGCATTAGTATTTTTGGGGTAGAAGATGAAAAAATATTTCCTTTGCATGTGAGCAGAAATAGAGAGAGAAAATATAAAATTTGTTTACTTTATTTGAAGAATAGAGTTACAGCTCATTATTGTTTAATTTTAAATATGAGTTCGTTACTATATAAACAGAGGCGACCTATAGTTAGTAAACATTTAGAGATTTGTCTATACTGCCTAAATCACTTCTATTCAAAGGAAAAATTAATTGAACATGAAGCTATATGCTGTTTACGCGCCCCACAAAGAACTCGTTTTCCTGAGGAAGATAAAAAAATAGTACAGTTTCGTAGTTTTCAGAATACATTAAAGTCTAATTATGTGTGTTATTACGATGTGGAATCTTTGCTGGTAAAAGTTCATTCAGCTCAAAACGATCCTAACAAGTCATGGACACTTCCCTTAGAAAAGCATCAAGCTATAGCTGTAGGCTTTTCTATAATTAGGGACGATAACGTAATTGTTTATGAGAATTATTTTAGGGGGGAGGATTGCATATTACAATTCTTAAAATGTTTAAAGGAAGAAACAGATAAATTAAAACCGTTACTCAATCAATTTAAAGTAAGAAAATTTACAAAGAAAGAGAGGGCGGAAGCTAGAAAAGCGTCATTTTGCTGCTTATGTTTAAATGATTTTTTAGAGGATGAATTAAAGATAATACACCATCATCATGGTGACAATTCCATCTTAGGAATTGTTTGTTCCAGATGTAATCTTATGGCGCGTATATCAAAGAAATTTGTAATTCTAGGACACAATACAAAATCGTATGATAACAATTTTCTAATAAGAGGTTTAGAATATTTTGGGAAAAAGATTGAAATTATTGCAAATAATTTTGAGAAGATTATCTGTTTATTCGTCGATGATTACGTCTTTCTTGATTCGATATCGTTTTTACCAGCTAGTCTACAGACTTTAGCCGAGAACGTTTTACAAAAAAGCGAGAAAACAGGTGAAAGATTAACTATCATAGAGCAGGCTTTCCCCGATCCTGACCAATATAAATACGCAATTAAAAAGGGATTTTTTCCGTATAGTTACGCCTCTAGTATTGAAAAATTAAACACTATCGGTTTACCAGAACGAAAACATTTCAGAAATATATTAAATGATAGTGACATTACAGAAGAAAATTACATTGTAGCCCAGGAATCCTTCAAAGCCTTCAATTGTGTTACCTTATATGATTACATGATTGCTTATTTAAAAATTGACGTAATCTTGTTAAGTCAAATATTTCAAACATTTCGCGAAGTTATATTTCGCGACTTTAACCTCGAGGCAGCTAAATATTTAACTCTACCATCATTGTCTTGGGATATGGCTTTAAAGCATACGGGCGCGAAACTGGAACTGATTACGGATAGTACAATGTTTTTAACAATACAGAACTCTATCAGGGGTGGGTATTCAGGGGTGCATCATCGTCATTCCAAAGCTAATTTAAAGCACCATCCCGATTACAATCCCAAATTACCTGAAAAAAGTATTTTTTTGTGGGACAAAAATGCGCTTTATGCCCACTCGCTCATGAGTATTTTGCCGACGCACGATTTTGCTTGGGACAGAGATGTCACTTTAGAATCTATATTATCTACCTCAGATTCTGCATATTATGGGTACATAGTCACTTGTGATTTGCATTATCCAAAAAAATTATTCGCAAAGCACGAAACGTTTCCCTTAGCGCCTCATCATTTAAAAGTGCCAGACGAGTATTTGTCCCCGTACCAAAAAGAAATGAAAAGAAAGTATAATCTCACCACAAGTACTAAAAAACTACTAGCTACATTTTATGATCGAGAAAAGTACACTGTGCATTACAGACTTTTGAAATTTTACGTTGCCCAAGGTTTGCAAGTGACACGCATTCACTCTGTCATTCGATTTGCACAATCTGATTTTCTTAAAAAGTACATAGATTATCATAGCGAAAAACGGGCTTTAGCGAGTGATGATTTTACCCGCAATTACCACAAATTTTGTTCAAATATTCTGTACGGAAAATTTGTCGAAGATGTCACTAAAAGAAAGAATTTTTATCTCATAAATAACAATAATAAAGATCTACTACCGGACTTTATAGCCAAACCAAACTTTTCCAGAATTCAAATTTTGACTGAGAATCTTGCCATGGTGGAACTCACGAAAAGCGTCATA
This sequence comes from Campodea silvestrii, assembly GCA_034694985.1. Classification (NCBI taxonomy): domain Eukaryota; kingdom Metazoa; phylum Arthropoda; class Diplura; order Rhabdura; family Campodeidae; genus Campodea; species Campodea silvestrii. The sequence continues at coordinate 6,422 of JAQFYR010000023.1, forward strand.
GTTTTAGATCGACCTATCGTGATTGGTTTCAGTATTTTGGAATTAGCGAAATTAAATATGTACGAATTTTATTATAATTATTTAATAGCTAAATATGGCACATCTGCTATAAGATTGTTGATAACTGATACAGATAGTTTTGGGGTGGAAATAAAATCAGCTAATGTAGAACTAGATATGTATGAAAATCCAGAATATTTCGATACCAGCAATTATCCAGAAACACACAAGTTATTTAGTTTGCAAAATAAGAGAGTTCCTGGTAAAATGAAGAATGAAATAGTCCCACCGGACGAAGCGCTCGAATTTTTTGGTTTACGGAGTAAAAATTATTATATCAAAACATTGTTAGGTTGTAAACAAACTGCAAAGGGAGTGTCTAAAAAACATTTAACGGAAAATATGTTTAGAGAAGCGTTATTCGATCAGAAAATCACAAAAACTGAAATGGTCAACATTCGTAGTTACAAAAATGAATTGTTTACTGTAAAAGTTTCAAAAGTCGGTTTATGCGGATTCGATGACAAATCTTACATCATGTCTGACGGAATTCACACTAAGCCCTATGGCTGGAATCAATGATTATGTAAAAAACATTGTATAAAAATTATTTTTTATTATTGTTAATAAAAAATGTGAAATAAAATATGCTTTGTGAAAAATGTTATAAAAGATGTTTTCATTCCTCAAACTCCCTCATTATCAAACCTAAGATGCATCCATTAAGAAAGAATGCTGGCTTGTTACGCGAATTTGCAAAGAGTAAAGGAAGCAAAGAAAGACAAAAAATGTTGGGTAAAAAAAAATTTGTAAGCTGTCTGTGTGGCGTGTGCAAAAATATGTTGAATTCAAATATTCCAATGTCAACTGGAGCAAAAAAAAAATTAAAGAAGCATAAAAAAATAATGAGATACTTGGCAGTACGTGGTGACAGCATAGCAAAGAAAAAAACTAAATTACGACAACGGGGGGGGGGGGCGCCTTCCTTGGGGTGCTAGCACCCATACTTGCTTCTTTACTCGGTAGTTACTTCTCGAAATAATATATAAATGCCTCAAATAAATTTCATTTTTTACTTCTCACAATGTCAGATGACGAACAAGATCTACAGTATGTTGTAAAACGAACGGTAGTAAAAGAAGCCCAACAACCGTACTTGAAAGATTTGGATAGAGAAATTGAGACTATATTAAAAAAGAAAGCAAGCGCTCATTCAAAATGGAATGCCTACAACAAAATTCTCACTAACTACATAAAACAAAAAAAAAGCGGTCAAACGCCCCAAGTCAAAGTCTCCTACAAAAGATTTTCCCCGGTAGATTTAGTAACGGAAGATAAAAAAACAAAGGTAGAAAATATTCTCAAATACTTTCCTGGCATTGGCGCCACTAGGCTAGGGGAGTTGAAATTAAACAATAAGGTCATTAAAGGGAGTCGTTTTATAGAATTGATGAACGACTTGCTGGCCACCAGCAAGTTTGAACGAAATCGTTGGAGCGTCATTGGAGATAAGGAATTGAGCGATTACATAAAAACAAAAGATACGGTTCTCCCTCCTGGAATAATAGGAAATAAAAAGAAATATTATCAGACTGGGAGTGGTTTGAAGAAAAGAAGAAACAAGGCTAAAAAAAAGAAGCTAGGTAAAAAAAAGAAACTAGGAAAGGGTAAAAAAAAAGTTAAAAAGTGTAGAGGAAAGAAAAAATGTTTAAAAAGAATGTGCAAGTGGACAAATTATTAATTATGGACAAGCTCCAAGCCATATACACGAATTTGAAAAATCCTGCGGGTTACGCTTCGGTGGAAAAGTTAGTAAAAGCATCTGGTCAAAGCAAAAAAAAAGTGAAAGAATATTTGCAAAGCCAAAATGCATACACGTACCATAAGCCAAGAAGAACAAAATTCCTTAGAAATAAATATGTGGTTTGGTACAGCGGCGATTTGATGCAAATTGATTTGATCTCAATGCAAGCGCTCGAAGAATTTAACGATCATTATAATTACATTCTCGTTGCGATAGATTGTTTTTCAAAAATAACACACGGGGAAGCAATAAAGAAAAAAACCGGTGAAATGGTGACACAAGCATTCAAAAAAATTCTGGAACGATATGATTTTCCAATTAAAAATCTCCAATTTGATTCTGGCAGGGAATTTTTGAACAAAACGTTCACTGATTTTCTAAAAAGTAAAAATATCAATTATTATGTTTGTCGTAATTCTGACGTGAAATGCGCGATAGTCGAAAGAGTAATTAGAAGTCTTAAAGGAAAATTATATCGTTATTTTACTGATCGAGGTCACCATAGATATATCGATAATTTACAGGACTTATTTGAATCACAAAATAACTCTTATCACAGAACCATAGGCATGACGCCATATCAATTAAATGAAGATAATTATGCTGAAGTTTGGTCGCGCTTGTATGGTTCAGAACCGGCTGTAACTACCTTAAATTATAAACCAAAATTTAATTTTCGAGTAGGAGATTACGTCATTTTGAGTCAACAAAAAGAAATTTACGATAGAGGTTTTAAAGCTTTATGGAAACGAGAAATTTTCAGGATACATCGTCAAATACCACGTTACCCCGTTGTGTACGAAATTACAGACTTGAAAAATAATGTTATTTCAGGCACGTTTTACGAACCAGAGTTACAGCTCGTCAAACTACCCGATTATTTTCAAGTTGAGCGAGTGCTTAAAACAAAAGGTCGCGGTAAAAATAAACTTTATTTTGTGAAGTTCGTAGGATATTCAGACGACTTCAACGAATGGGTCAGCGATGTGAAATCTATATAAAGTTTTGTGTAATTTATATTATCTCAGTATCATGTCCTTCTACATCAATTTACCATCCGGCGCCCAGGAATCATTATTTCCAGAGAACAAAATAAGTCATTTCAAAACTTTATTATACAAGCAAGTTAACTTTGATACACCTTATGAAGTTTCATTAGTTTCTGTGCATTTTCCAACTAAATTTCAACAGTTCAGAAATGAAATAGAACCGGAAGTAAAGAAAAAAGAAAATCCTTATATTTACGAGCGTTATGATACCTTACTACCGTTACTCGAAGATAATAGCGTCATTTATTCCGTTCACGTGCTTGATGCTAACAGAATTTCAGTAAAACATGGACAAATTCCAATTCGGAATTACGAACATCTCGAAGATTTAATTCACGAATTGAATGTTTTATTACTGAGCGACAATTCGAAAGATGCTAAATATTTTCGCGAAGCCACATTACCAGAACAAATTGCAATTACGTTGATTAAAGATAGACCTGTTTTGATGCCAACTGTAACTTTTGGAATTGATAACGAAACAAAAAAAGTGACTGTTAGTATAGTAGATACCCCCCAGTATAAATCTCAATTTCTATATCTTGGAGACAGTTTAAGTAAAATGTTAGGATTTAATTCAAAAGTAATCACAAAGTCTCGTTTGGCTGATTACTATCCATTATTAAATGCTCGAAGACCCTACCAAATATTTATATACTTGAATATCGCGCAAACATCCTACTTGGGCGGTATAGCAGCTCGATTGTTGCGAATTTGTCACGTTCCAAATGAAGAGTTTTACACCTTCTATGAATTTTCAAGACCGCATTATATTCCAGTGGCAATAAATTCATTTCAAACTTTAGAGATTGACTTGAGAGACCATACCGGCCAAAGAGTTGCATTTGAAGATGGAGCATCTTGTTTATTAACACTCCACTTCAGACCAATGAAATAATTTTACTTAAATACTAGACTTGACAGTATAAGCCTCATTTTCTTTTCGGTCTCTCACATCACATAACATCAAAATGAGTTCATATTCTCGGTATTACATCAATCAGGCACAAACTGGTGGTAATTACACAGATTTTTACAGTGGGTCATATCGTCAAGCTGGACATGGGCTAGGTTCGATATTTTCTTCCCTTTTTAGAAGAGTAATACCGCTCGTAAGAAAATATAGTCCGATTGTTGGTAAACAAATCCTAAGATCCGGTGGAAAAACTTTGCAAGATATAAGTGAAGGCTTAAATCCGCTGGAGGCGTTGAAAACAAACACAAAACAAGCTGGGAGGGAATTATTGCAGAGAGTGCAAAGCGGTAGCGGTAAGCTTAAATTAAAAAGAAGGAAGCGTAAGCGACAGTCGACGACTAGCTCTCTTAAGAGAAACATTAATAAACGCTCAAAAAAAGATATTTTTTCATAAAATGTCACTTTGCTGTAAACAGGATATTGATTGTTGTGTGTCATCCCTAGATTTATTTGAGAATGACGTCGCCCAGACGTCAATTATTGACGGTAATTACGTCACATATCGTCCCATATCCAACATTACGTCATCAGGTCCATTCGAGTTTTACGTGGATAATAACAGTGAAAGCTATTTGGACTTATGTCACAGTTCAATATATGTCAAGTTAAAAATAGTTGACGACGCTGGTGCAGCTCTAACGACAGCCCTGTCTAATAAAATAGGTCCAGTAAATTGTTTTTTGCCCTCTCTCTTCTCCAATCTTGAAGTATATCTGAATGAAAAGTTGGTAAGTTCCTCTGTATCGCATTATGGTTATAGAAGTTATTTGGAAACATTATTGAGTTATGGAAAAGAAGCAAAAAATTCTCACTTGCGAAATCAGTTATACTTTAAAGATACGGATCATAATACATTAACCAATGCTGGGTTCTTAAAAAGATGCGCATTCACTAATCTAAGCAACGAAGTAGAATTAGTTTCTCCAATTACCGCTGACATCTTCAGAACTCCTAAATTACTACTCAATCGAGTTAATTTAAGACTTAAATTTATTCGAAATCGAGATGAATTTGCATTATTTTCTGGAGATGACACGGTCAAGGGTAAAATTGTGATTTCGGACGTGCAGTTGCGTATACGTAAAGTAAACATTGACGCAGAAGTGGGATTAGGTCATGTCCAAGCCCTGAACGTAGCTCCGGCGAAATATTTCATTAACCGCGGTGAGACTCGTATATTTACAATTAATAAAGACCTTTTGACCTGTACTTTAGATAACATTTCAACTGGGCAAATCCCCTCTAAGCTAATTATTGGATTGGTCAATAATAAAGCCTATAATGGCGCCTTTAGCGAGGATTGTTATAATTTCAAACACTTTGATGTGAGGGAAGTGTCATTATTTCGTAACGGTAATTTAGTTTTTGGTCAACCCCTACGTGTTGATTTCTCTAGTACTGGTAAGTCCGTGATGGGCTATAAATCTCTCATAGACACGTTAGGTATTTTTAATATGGACCATGGAATAGATTTAGATCGTAGCGAGTACGAATCTGGCTACACCTTCTACGCTTGGGACTTAACGCCTGATTTAAATTCAAATTCTCCACAAATAGACAAACATGGTTCATTGAGAATCGATTTTTCCTTCAAAAATAAAACAACTGATACAATTTCTGTCATTGTATACGCTGACTATCGTAATCTCATTCGAATAGACGGGGATAGGAACGTATATCTAGATTATTCAACCTAATATTTGATTACTTCATAACAACGCACAAACATGGATACTATGCAAATTAACAAAGTGTTATGGTCAAATGATGTAACAAAAGCTTATTTCAAAGGTACATTTTCATCGGATAACACACCCCAATATGTTGATTTTCCTTCTGCATATGTAATTAATAATGAAAAACAAAACGAAAGAGGGCAGCATTGGGTTAGCGTAATATATAAAAAAAATCGTGATGCTGAAATTTTTTGCAGCTATGGGCGAGTAAATTACCCCTTTATTTCATTTGTGAAAAGAAATGCGAATAATATTTATTACTCCCCTCACTTTTACCAAGACCCATTCTCCGTGGTATGTGGGAAATACTGCATTTTACACATCTACTTATTTTTCCTCGGATTAGATATAGACGACTATTTATTACCGTATGCTACTCGTTCTAATGATAGATTTGTCAATGCATTATACAATAAGTTATTTCTGTCTTGAAGCTTCAAGAATTAAAAAATAAAACGCGCCCAAACTTTTCACGCGTCAAATGCTCAACCATTGAGCTACAAGACAAACGCTCACTAGCGCGCTGCTGCTCGAAGCAAAGCTAGTATAACACAACTATAAACCAATCAAATACTAGTTCGTTATTCTATAAAAGGTTTTAGGAGCGATATAATTGTTTAGTTGCAGAACGAAACTCTTGTAAACATGACATATTTGGTAGATTTCGAGGCTTTTAAATATAATTTTGCTAATTCTTACATGATTAAAGAGTTGGCCATAAAAAATTTAGATTCGGGAGAGTTACATCACTATATGTTTCTTCCAATGGAATTTAACGAAGATGAACAATTAGATGCTAAATCATTAAGGGCAAACAACTATATCTTCTATAATTTGAATCATATTCCATATGAAAGTGGTAATATTCCATACTCTGAATTGTTAAATGTGTTAGAAAAAGTTCTAAAAGATTCGTTTATAATATATTGTCATGGTAAGCAGAAATGTGAATATTTAAGTCAATTGACTGGAAAGTACGTGCATGAAATTAAATGTCGTAAACCGGCCTTGACCGAATTTGCACAGTTTGCTTGTTCTTTTCATGGTCATTCGAATAAAACTCATTGTAGTTATCAAAAAATTCAACACTTCGCTAAATGTATTCAAAGCGAACCGATTGAAGAGCTAGAAGATTACGATGTGCCAGATAATGCCGCAACCAGAGCTGACCATCTATAAATACGGTGTTTTAATTGGCGAGCTGACCCTTGGTAATTACAACATCAAGAAAGAAGAAGTTTTTGCTGCCATCAAAAGTCAACATCCAGAACATGATTTAGAAGACGTCACCATTTATGGTTTTATATTACGCTATATACCTACGAAGTGGACTTCCAACTCGCAATTAACATTCAAAGAAAAGGAACTGGACCCGAGTCAACTGGAGATTTTGGAAACATCAGACTCCTATGTCGATATTGTCTACAAGCCAACAATTTCAGAAAACACTACATTAGAAATTTTTAAATTATCTAATTATGTTCATTATAATTATGTTACCATATTGATTCAAACACCAGACAAAATTCCAATTCGTTGTTGTGAAAATTATCTGTACAAAGTAAACTTTTAATAAATTATACTATTGTCATTAAAAGTTGTTTTATTTCTTCCTGCCTTATAGGTCAAATTCATCCTGATTTTCAAGAGTTACATTTAATGCTTCAATGAGTTTTAGTTCAAAGATTTTAAACAGTTATAAGCAGCCTGGGGTATTTTTTCTAAATGAAATAAAAGGACAACACACAAAAATTACACAATTAGTCTTTACCTTGAACGCGTTTGTGAAATGGAAAAAACTAATAGTTCCGAGTTTGTTAAAATGGAAAATACACAAGTGCCAAATAATACAATACAGGGTGCAGCACAACAGCAGCAAATTGAACAAATTTTAATTTCAAAACCGCATTTCACTGATGCCGAAGACCTTGGTAAGTAAAAATATTATTTTGAAATTTATTTGGATTGTTTCCTGACAGTTATTTTTTAATTTTTAGATGATCAGCTAACTATTTTGGAATGCGACTCTACAGATTACACTTTACCATGCTGGCTAACGCAACGCATATATAATCGACGTACTACCGTCATGTGCATAGTTTCAGTTTCATTACCGAATATGCGTGCCCTATTCGAATGTGCTGCTGGTGGACCGCAGAGTTTTTTCAGCTTAAGTTGGAACAATCAGACTGATCCGTATCAATCTGGGATGATTTGTTACGCCAGAAGAGGAAGTGGTTTATTGATTACAAAAACAAATGCACATCATTGTATTACAATGTTTCTCAGTGAAAAAAATCTCTTTCGTCTTATTAGCACCTACAAATAATTCAAGAAACTATTATTCTATTAATACTATTTATGGTTTTTTTGGTGCGTATTTTTATTTCTTTGGTGTTTGAATAAATAATACTGAAAACTTGAAAAATGTTTTATTTCCTTGTTGCCTTGTAGAACAACCTTGAAAAAATACCGTAACTCTCATGGTAGAGTTGGGCAGTGCCCCGCTATAAATCAAACAATCCTACACAACCTTGCGAAATCTTATAACCTTCAGATATTAAATTACGCAAATTCTCATTAACCTTTCTCTTTTAACCTTATTTTTAAAGTTAGTCTGCATTGCTGTTGCCATTAGTGTAGTGTTGTGTTGGTTTCTGTCCTGTGTATTTGAAATAATTCGATGGCATTTTGTGTTATATTGGATTAAGTATTTAAAAAAAGTGTTGTTTGCGAACGTATTCAACTTTGAATGCGTGTAACATGCTCTCATGCAAAAACCCCCTGTCAATTTAGGAAACGTATACCCTGTTTGTGACATGAACTCCATTTGAATTCGTGTAAAGCTCACCTTTTTTTAAAACTAACATGCACAGTTGACATAGTTTCAGTCCCTGTAAAAAAAATATGCCATAGTTGCCGTTGAAACCAAAGCTGTATCCTGTAAATTCATTTAGCCTAACATGCACTTCAAACGATGTAGCCTATAAATTTTACAGCCTAGCCTAGGTCTTATTTTCAAATAGCAGCAGTACATCTAGTCGTAGTTCCAAGCTGTAACCTGTAAATGTTCAGCCTAGGCCTTATTTTCAAATAGCAACAGTACAATAAAATACACCTGTTGCTTACCGTTGAATATTATTAATCCTCGGGCTGTCATACATTCTCTAACACTTGCATTTTTATCACAGTAACAAATATCACATTAACAACGTATTTATCACAAAGTCTATCACAGTAAATTACTTTTCACTAGCACAAACATTTTCACAAACAAATCATTCCGTAAAGACGCTACCCCGTAGGCCGAAGATGCCTACACGTTGTGCGCGCGCAGTCGCTTCACATGTTGGGTGGGTAGGGCGTAGAAGTTCCCATGGCTGCTAGTACAGCGCGCGAGTTTGAAAAGGCTCATCACGTGTGGGGTAGGAGAAATACCTATGGCTGATAGTTTGGCGCGTGTTTGAAAAGTAGTGGCGGACGTATGACAGTTTATTTCGGGGGTTCGGTGAAGCGTTTTTTATTTTTTCGTGTTTTATTCATTTTTTTACAGCATAAGGTCATACTCTTCCTCTCATCTCGTCGTTTCGCGTATTTCCCTTCAGTTTGGCTTCGACACGCAGCGAGGTAAGTTGAGTGTAGCGAATGGTGGGAGCGTAGTTTCGCAGCGGGGACCTTGACGATCGCTATTTCCTCATTACGCAATTCAGATCTAGGTCAATGTAGTGAAAGCTCTGATCTAGGTCAAGTGGTAGTGAAAGCTAGGTCAAGCGAAAGCTAGGCCAAGGTTTGATTGCGTAATGAGGTCAATTATGTTGCAATAGCGATTGCCAAGGTCCCCGCTGCGGCGCTACGTTCCCATCATTCTATTACTACTAATACAGAGCTAACATGCACTGGTGACAAAATTGAATGCATTTCCATTAAAGTCCCAGATTAACATTCCTTGATACCTTGGACTTTTCCCTTGACAATACCATTCGAAATACAGACTCTTTCTCAATCTTATTCTGCATCGTAACTTACGCCAACTCCTCCCACCAACTTTTCTTCTATTTCGGACTCAAAACAGTCAACACAATGTCATTTTTCATAATTACTTAGTTTACCAAAATATTTTTCCGTAAGACACTCTACTTGTAAAAGGTGCCAACTGTCAGAGGACCAACATATTTCTTGGAGATAAGAAATTCCTAACAAGTGATTCCTTGTAAGTGAAATATATTGTTGGTATTTACTGATGAAAGGTAGAGGTAAATTTAACGCAGATTTAAGTGAGGATAAAGATAGATTGTTTTTATATTATGTTGTGTTATGATGAATGTTATTAATGCTTTGTAAGGTTTCATGTTGTAGAAAATTGTTTTAGGATTTCGTCCAAGAATGAAGTAAGTTATGGATTCTCTTATTACATTTTTGTCAGTTATTATACACAAAAAGCAGTAGCGTATACGAAAAGTGGAAAATACTTTATGACAGATGTTACATTAGCTACATGTACATGTATACATCTTTAAAGGCTGAAACGCCAATACGAACAGAATGATCAGTAAAATAACATAAAATATTTGAGTGATCAGTAAATAACTATAAAACAAATAATACATACTCCCTTATTATTGTGCTCCTTTGTTCTCATTATATAATTATATAGAATATAATTGTGTTTCTTGTTGGTTGATCAATGTGTGTGATCCTATTGTGGATAAAGGAAACTTAATTATAAAACTATTTGATACTGGAGAAATATACTATTGGCTTAAACATTTGTGCATAAATATGAATTAACTTTCAAAATCTTTAATCTACAAAAGTATCTCTATAACGTACTCCATTGTATAAAAGTTGCATAAAATTTCGGTTAAACAAAAGTTGGAATTTGTGACAGTCCAATTAATGAATTTCAGTTACACTATGACAATATTGCTATATAAAACGGATATATGAAGTTTTTGACGAATTTTAATGTAATAGAAACCTTGCTGAAAAAGTGTTCGTTAATATAATTACAGCAAATTTGCATATCTTTTATTGGTCAAAATAACAGCAAATCGATATTTTTAGACCAAATTATTAAACTTTTATTCTGGATCTTATTTTTTAATCACAAGCGTGCAATTTGACACATTTTCCTCTATGCAGGGAATTATTTTTTCACAATCAGAATTCTTATTCATGCTCAAGTTTGCTTCATCTCTGTTGAATTTATTTAAATACAAGCACTTCGAATTCATGAAAGGGATATTCCACTCCCGCATATGAGATATAACAACAATCATGTGTTGGATGTAATTTACCAACAGCTAATGTTCCTTCATGGTGTGCTCTGGCAATATAAAGTGTCTCTCCATCTGCTGTATGTCCACCTGGAACAGCATCATGAGGAAAATGGCGACCATGGCATGGCACCCATTCATACCGTTCTGGATCTTGGAGGACCTTGTGAAAAGAGGGCAATGTTTTATATAAGATTAAATTCTTGTTGTGCAAATTGTAGTATGGCACTAAATTCACTATCAATGACAACCTAGGATTAAGTCACTTTAACTTGATGACGACCGAGATTTCGGCATGTGGATTGTGGATACAAAAATGTGGAAACTCTCTAAATTCTAAACAGCGTCGCGACAGTGTATAGCGCATTCCATCACATCTGTTCATAGTTTAGATTTTCATGTTAACATCCAAAGTATCAAACGCAGAAGTTTATTTCCTTAGGAATATTTATTGTAGCTTTACAATTACCCTTAAGTAAATGCATGCTCGAAGGTGGCAATCTGCGTTTTATTAAAATGAAATTTATATATTTTCATTTTCTCAATATGAGTATGTATGACAATATTCACATGATGTCTATCGTCCATGATTTATTGTTGCATTGGTTGTTTTCATTAAATGCTTTGATGAAACTTCATGTATAATAATATTTTTTTTATCATGGCACGTAGTAAAACATACTTGATCTGATATTTGAAAGAAATAGAAACCTTTAATGTTCAAATTTTGCAAAATAGTACACAAATACATGTAATATTCTAAACTTTAACAATTTTGATCGAACTTTCGTTTTTGTTCCTCACTATGTTTGCAAATTGAAGTAAACTTAACTACGTATGCATATTAAAGCAAACTAGTTGGTATAGCAAAGCAAACTAATTTAATTACGTAGTACTTATAGAAGTACGTAATATCTTTACCTCATACTCTTCTTTCCTGTGTTCCTCGCCTCCCCATGCTACAAAGCAGCAACGGAACTCTGGTATTACTTTTCCTGGTACCAGGTCACCCTCATGTCTTGCTCTCCCAATGAAAATATCGTCGTTATGGTCCCTACCACCTTTTACTGCACGTATACCCACATGACCATGACACTTATCCTTCCATTCAGGTTCTGAAAATTAATAAATAATATTTATTGTAATATTAATATAATTACCACAGGCAGGCTTCACGTTTCATCACTCTTAATTTTAATACGTTTCCAGAATAGAGCATTGTATGTCTGAATTGTGAGATTTCTAATATACTTCATTCCAATACATAAAAAAGATTATTTGAAATTATTTCGTCTCATCAAAAAGGAATTATTTAGTCTTAGGAAAATTTTTAAATCTGCTGCAAAAACTATTGCTAGTATATTATTGCTGTAAAGCTGATATATACCTATTGAATGGGTTTGAATCTATTATTATTTAAACTGAGGGAAAATGGCAAATGTAAAGCTTCTCACCCACTACGACGGATCGGATCGGAACGGAAATGAATAAAAATATCGTGTGCATTAATATAGGTGAAAGACCGCGCATCACGTCGGATCGGAACGGAATTTTTCCATTTAAAGCTAGCAGCACACTACGTCGGATCGGGACGGAATTTTTCCATTTAAAGCTAGCAGCACACTACGTCGGATCGGGACAGAATTTTCCCATTTAACTCCATGTTCAAGAAAATTCCGTTCCGGTCCGATCCGATCCGACGTCATGTGCAGTCTTTCACCTGTATGAATGCATATGATATGTTTTCTTCGTTTTCGTTCTGATCCGATCCGCCGTAGTGGGTGAGAAGCTTTTCTCCGTGTTAAAGAAAATTCCGGTCCGATCCGACGTGGTGTGCGACTAGCTTAAGTTCATCATAACGAATTTTGCATCATCTGTTATTCTATTATATTCAATCTGCTTTTTAGGATGACATTATCTACTATAATATTCATTTACATTTTCGTACCAATGTAATGTTTGATTGTGTGTTAAAATAAAAAAAATAATCCAATGGCGATATTAATTTTCTATTTATGTTAGGACTATTTTTATCACACATACATAAAACCTAAAACTCGCAAATGTTAATTCGGTATAAGCAAATGTCACCTTGATGTACGTGGAAAATATGAGACAGGAAATAAAAAAAATATTTCATAAAAAATACTTTTACTACGGAAACGATGGGCAAAAATATTTCTATTTAAATCTGACGGACGTATATATATACAGTAGGTACTACAGTATTTCATCAAGTCACGAAATGTGCACTGCTGTGATGTAATTTTACGTACGTTTTTGTTTAACTGAATTCAAAACGAGGGTAAGTCACTCATGGAGGTCGGTGTACACATCGGGTGGAGGTCTTTTGGAGGTCTCTAGGAGGTCAGTGGAGTTCTCAAGGAGGTCACTAGGAGGTCTTTCGATCTGGAGGTCTGGTGTACATTTTTTTGCCGAGTGAATTGCCCCTCGATTCAAAATTGATTGTCATTAAGAATAATCTTTATTCAAATATCACTAAAATTTCAGGTAAATATTTAGCATGTTGTTACTTGTACAAACGAATTTATTACAATACATTTATTCACAGTTGAAAAAAAACGGAACAGTGAGTTTACAAAATACATATAGAAAAGATGTTGCTGTTATGCAATATGCTATACTTATGTATACAAACACTTGTAATGGGGAAATGTGGTATCCAATTACAGAAGTAATGATGGATTTATTTAAAAGAGACTCACTTTTTGGCACAATAATACACACTTTTCTTTTTTATTGTTTATTACAATCAACTCAAGTTTCGGAGATATATGTTTGCTCCATTTTCAAGATATAGAAATGTTCAAACATTGAAATATACTATTCAAAAGTGATATTAACAGGTACTCAAACATGTGAGTTCATTTCGTTGTTGATAATTTCTACATCAAATATCTCCTATACTTGAGTTGATTCGAATAAAGAAAAGAAAACCATTCATTCATTCATTCATGCTTTATTCCTTGTCTAAATTAAATACAAAACAAGAAATTCACAAACGTAGACGAATACATACAATAAATCAAGTTGAACATGAAAATTCAGATATGTGGGATAAGCAGAAAACAAATCAATTATTGAAACTTAATAAAAACGTTTTTAAAACATGGAAAAGAATGGAAAAAGAGATCCGAATTGTGTGTGTCATTGTGCTAGT
>JAQFYR010000024.1:0-20342 GCA_034694985.1 Campodea silvestrii
CATAATTAAATACGATTTGGTACACGATCAATAATACTGTCAGTACTCACGTCAGTAGTGTACTCATATTGACGATATTTGAAACTACACGAACAGTTTCCTCCACACGAGTCAAAATGGTCTTTAGTTATTCCACAAGCCTGCTGTGCTCATTGTATTATTATATAAGCCATGATTTAACCTCGCGCAGTTAAGGTGTGAATCCTCATAAGTAAGCATGGTTTTCACTTTTTTAATGTAAATTGGCTCTACTTTCAAAATAAAATGAAACTATTTTAACGTGAAATGGCCCTTTTCAGTATTCATCAGCTATCCGACTGAGAGCAAAATCAGAGTCATGCAGTAGACCCTGATTTTGCTTAACCTGGGTTAACTGGGTAGGGTATCAATACTTGCCATTGTCCGTATACAGAAAAATCACCTTACTTTTTGCCGTAATAGAATCCATCAGCATTGAAAGGATCGAGTAAAATCTACCGTTTTTAATTAGTTGGAGTAATATTTCCCACACTCGGTAAATATAGAGGCTCTACATTAGTTGCTCTATCCTCTTTTCGATACACAGTAATATTTACATTTCGCTTTCTGTTGAAAAACAGCTCAAAATGATATTGTGAAAATAATAGATAGTTCTGCAAGACCACAAGACCGCAGCTCACTCGTAACGTACCGTAGCTCTTCTGCAAACGAAACAGTGGTCGTACTTCAACCCTACCGAGTGCACAATCAAAATATTCTGTTGGTAAGTTTAAAATTCCATTTACTATTCTTTCCATCTGATCATGCTTCAGATCTCTTTTAGTTACTTAGGTACAGTGCCGGATTAACCATTTACGCACCGTACAGTAGGCCGCCTAGGGACCCCCAGGGCTAGGGAGCCCCCAAGCAAAAAGAAAGAAAGTATACATAAAGAAATATGGACATTTTGAAAAGTAAAAATAGTAATCTCGATTTTAAAAATATAATGTTGATAATCATTAATCAAAGCTAAAAAAATGTAAAATACATTTGCATTTGAAAAGCTTAGTTGTCAAAATTTGATTACTAAACTTTCCAAACACTTTTACTTAAATGATCTTCATTCCCCTGTGACGATATTAATCACCAAAACAATGGAACTTGAGTTATAGACATTGCATGGATTAACTGATAGATAGCCGTTAGAGAAGATCGTTGATCAAGTTTGGTTTCCCTTATTTTAATAATTCGTATCAAGAAAGCCTCAGTTTCTTTGACAAAAAGCACAGGCAGCTGAAGTTTAGAGTAACCGTGAAATATGACAACATTCGGCAGGAAATGAAGTAAAATATTTAAAAATTTCAGCAAAAACTGGGGAATGAAACTGTACTCAAAAAGTTCAATAAGGAAACATGTAAAAAGGTTTAATTAAAATTTAGAGTCTAATTAAAATTTATAAACAACCCCCTGTTGTCTTCTTTGAGAAATTTCCGCGCCAACATACCGATGGATTATAGTCGCATTAGTCATGGAAATAGAATTCATGTTCACATCTTAAATAAAAGGATCCGCGAGGGATCTTAATCCGGCACTGCTTCTGCACTCAATTACAGCATGTGGAATTAATTACTTTTGCTGAGCTAATAAATATTATTATGGTCGTGCTTCTTTAGTGTATGGATGATCTATAATTACCGTATACGAAATTTTGCTATTTTCGTGGAATAAATCCACTATAATGTATATTACGATCTATGCAGTAAGAAGATTCGCTTATATCTAGTATTGTAAAGCTACGTAAATTATTAATATAGGTTACATTTAGTTTCAAGCAAAGGTTGTGATGTAAAATATAAAAATACAAAATTCATAAATACAATAGCATATAGTTTAACTTTTACTTGTAGTTTTAAAAATACAAGATAAAAACAGTATCACATGGCGAACCTTCCCATACCCATAGGTCGCATGCCGAACCTTTCCATGCCCATATTCCATACATAGGTGAAAGTACTCCCCTGAGGGGCTAAATGGTAGTAAAAGTACGCCTGTCTACTTGATCCTATCATCCTCTAATATTCAGTACAATATTTATATTACAAAAATAATAAAAACAGTTGTTTAAAATTGTTGACTTCTGGGAATATTCTAATCCATTTATTTATATTAAAATAGTTTAATCACACGTTCAATATCATAAGAAATATAGCTACCGATTTATTCTTGATTTTTATTCTCTGTGAGTAAATCTTCCGGAATTTTCATTTCGGTATATAAGATGTTCGCTTTTCTCCCTGTACTGTATACCCGTATATTGGACTACATTGTTGTACAGTATGTATTGCTGAACAATAGAATAACTACTACATGTATAAAAATAATGTATTCAATACTTGAATGGGGCTACAGTAGTACAGTGTAACATTGAACTATACAGTATACCACAGTTAACATTGAACTATACTACGAGGAGTGATCTTACTGTAGAAACCATTTTCTGCAGAAACGACCTTACAGTAGAAACCATTTTCTGTAGAAACGATTTTACTGTAGAAACCATTGAACAATTTCTATTATATTTACATGGGGTACTGCTCTACAGTAAGCCAACACCAGAGATTATGGACCCGTAATTTCTGGCTAACAGTATATCAGAATATACTAAGCTAGATACAATGTGTGCTTCGTAGCATTCTTCTTAGCCCATATATTTTTAATATTGGACAATAACCGATTAAAGTCACAACTATTATGGTACATCACGTCCAGCGTTAACAAAAACACTGCAATCACATAAACGGCAATACAAATGTGTAATATCCTTTCTTAAATATGAACAAAGTGTATATGTAATCTCGTTTTCTAGTTACTACTGTTACATCTCCAAAAGCTTTACACATCACCGATTTAAAACAACGCGAAACCTAGAGGAAGAAAATAAATTAAATTGTGCACTTATTATTATAATTTTATTATTATTATTTATTTATTTATGCAAATTTGCGCAGAGAATTGGAAAAATATTTCGTTTCACGTTAAATAAGAAAATATATCAATTATAAAAAGTAATAGTGAGTTTTATTTATACGAAAAAAGAAAAACTATAGGTTTTTGAAATGGTGTTGATTTAATTGGGGTATTCATTTTAGATTATATTTCAATTACTTTTAAGTGTGGTTTTATTTATTTCGGGATTAGTAATATTATAGCAAACACCACTTATGAATCTATTACCCATGATAATGGAATAATACAGAATCAAGATGACCCACTTTAATAAGTGTGGTATTGTCGTATTATAGTATACATTGTAGTTGTTAAAGCCGTTTGAGTTAATTGTTCATTGTTGTCTTCACAGTATAATGTTTGTGAATACTCCAGGAATAAATTGTGAACATAATTAATAACTTTTACTACCTTTTAATTTGTTTTACCATTATCGTCTTACTTGAAACTTCAGACATTAATTTAATCCCCGTATTGCAACTACTAATATAACTAAGAACATATACCGTATAATATAATAGGGTATTATAAATTTCAGATGATTACTTAGAATATAAAAACTAATTTTCATTTTAATGTACAGTAAGTGTTCTATATACTGAACACTTGTTTACATCATGCTTACAGTATATAATGCTGTTCTTACCTAAACTTTCCAAAGGTAATGAATTTTATCCTCTTATTTTTTTAACCTTTTGTCTGCCTACTTTTCTCAGTTCCACGGGGATATTATGTTTCGCACGTAATTCTATTTCCTAGATTATGTGAAATATAACTAGCAACCTTGAGTGGCCAGAGAACGAGGAATAATAAAACTCAAGACAGATCTTCGCAGAACAAACAGTAAAATCTCTAAAGCTTGTTAATATTCTTTCTTTAACAAAATATGTGGAAAAGGTAAGTGCATTATAAACGTTTTCTTTTCTCTAGATCTAAAGTGAATTTACATTTGGAAAATATTCTTGGAAACAAATAAAAGAAGATACAGGTCGACAGAGAGCTTTTCTAAAATTGTACATCAGGTAAAAGAAAAAAAAAAAAAGTCTTTGGATTAAAAGACGACGTATAACGTCAAGAAATGATCTTTGGTGATGCTTTTAATATTTTCTTCAAAAAACGCATTAGGCTTTTACAATGAAAGGAAAAAAAGACAAAGAGAAAATGTAGACAGTATAAGAAAAATAGAAAGCAACTTAGGAAATTGTGTGCATTTTTACTTATTAATAACTATAGTCCACACAATGGTTCCCTAATAGGAAATTAATGCGGAAAATCTATTTTTAGTGCAGACATATCATGTTGAGTAGCAGTAATTCAAAGCACGAGGAAAATATGAAGTGAAATATTAATAGCTCTTTATCACTGATGTAGGCAGAAATGAAAACGTTCTCTGAATATATACTTTAGTTTCGATGTTTCGCATCCATTTGAGGTCCTTGAGAAACTTTAAACATATTGTCGATCGATTTTCCCTCCTATTGAAAAATAATGGGAAACTGGTCAATAAAGTGGTTTTTGCTTGATCTCTGTTTTCCCTTTGACGAAAGGACGTGTAGTATACGTCAGTAGGTGAACAAAGCACCAGACTTCATTAGGACTCGGCGAAAGAAAGAACAACTCTTTCTCATTACTGCTGTATTGCTGCGTTGTTCGAATGAGTTCTTAGATTTGAAATACAAAAACTTATATTCTTCTTATTTCTGTAATTTTACATTGTTCTATGTGTCAAGGTGTTAGCCGTTGCTGAGAATAATTCTTTGTCACTGTTCGGTTTTTACTCTACAGTGGGTTTATTATTGTTTCCAACAGCTGCGACGTTTTCTGTTGTATTACGTCCTTTCATTATTTTTGAGCAAGCATTGTGTTTGCGGCAGAATAACATCGTGGCCTTTATTCGTTACACAATGTCCTCTGGCTGAACTGGATCTGTATATATTATTTCAAGACTCACTTAGACCAGATGCATAAATGCTGTAGTCTGTTCTCTTGTTGTACCGTATTCATTTTATGAACTATTTACAAATAATATTTCCATGAAGTTAGCTATACACGATTTTTCTTTACTATTCAATTAAACCGGAAATTTCACTCCGTTCGGAACTGTTTTATTCCATCTAAAATAATGCTTGCGAATATTTTTGTTCGTTTCCATTCCGATCTGATCGGACGTAGTGGGTGAGAAGCGTGTATATACAGATTATCAGTAAAACTACTTTATTCTTAAATGTAATTAAAATTTTAAATTAACCGCGGTACCTTTGAGTAGATAGATTAAATATGGGAAATTACAACAGTATCACTGCTAAAAAGTGGAATTTCTGTTTTATCAAAACAGTTTCGCGACAAGTTTATTTTATATACTGTAGTATTGTATGGGTATTTACAGTGTAAACTAACTCTACTTGACAATTTTCACATCTCAGAATTTGCTAATATTATTATAATATTGTGTACCACGTAATACGGTTATCTGAAAGTGTTAGCTGATATCAGTTTATACTGGTTAGTCGTTTGATTTTGACGTCAGAAAAGGAAGTTTAAATGCTTCTTTCAGTTTCAGTTTAAATGAGAGCAGAAACATGTGACCATTGATATATTCGGTGCATTCGGTGGAAGCATATTACCGTGCGTTATATTCGTACACACTGAACCTTCTACATGCACCTGTTGATTACCAAATAATCACTAACTGTCGAAAATCGTATTTCAAACAGACGATTTTTAAGTTACTGTCTTATAAGTTATAACTACGAACAATACAAGCAAATTAATCATTACTACATGTAAGTTCAAAAAATTAAAGTCGTTTCAAAAAATGAATTTCTAATGAAAATCGTATTTTCCTTCTCAAGCAGAACGAAAGAGCTGCATATCTTTGTGGAGTGTATAATGTTGTGCTGTAAGAGCTACGAGAGGTTTACCGGCTTGCTTGCTGTTAGTTAATCCATTTAGTAAGCTTATCATTTTCAACTCCAGCAGCGAATAGATGTATATAGCAATTAGTTCCCATATAAACCACATGAACTGATTCATAAGGACAGGAAGAAGGGTTAAAGGAGGAACCAATGTAGAACAAATTAGTAGGTTTTTTGTTAATGTTTAAAACAATCACCTCATTATATTACAGTTAAACTATTCTATAGGTGAAAAATGCTGCTTTTGTTAACATTGGTGTTTGTGAGAGCTGTATATTGTGACAGGAGTGATTAATAATCTTGTTAATCACCTTGTTGAGTCAGATTGTGATTGATGAATCATATGTCATAGACCTTTATACTAATTTTGTACTTGGAATGCTCATACAAAATTTGATTGACGTTTATTTGTAAAGCTCCATGTTTTTGTAGGAATGGATCTTCTTGTGATGAAAGAGATTAAACGTTTTGTACATTAATATTTGAATTAACGTTTTTTTTACTGTATAGGAAGTTCACAGTGTTAGTTTAACGTTTTTGTTGTGGGTATTTCTAAATACGTTTTCTCACAGTCAATCAGTTCTTCTCTATTGCGCGTGTGTACGGTATAAGGTGAAGAAGGAAATTGGTATAGTTTAATGACGAAAGTGGAAATCTTGAGGGTACAGGAAGAATGAATACAGTGACTTCTCACATTTTGCTGATTTTAATGAAGTTGAAAACATCAGACAAGGAAATGATATAGTTATTTTGGGTGTAAATTTAGTTTCTCGTATTGTTGTCAGCAGATATAATCATTAAACTATAAATCTGATCAGCTGTTCATTTTTTGCAGCACTAGTTTTGAAAACTTTCGTACTTCGGACGAGGTTAAACTGTAGAGTCTGCTGAATCTAAATTCCTTCAACTGCCTTTACAAGTTACATCAACAAGCAGTGGAATTAAAAGCGAAAGCCATATAAGTAGAAAATATCGGTAAAGTAGGGTTCACGTGAGCTTTTTTCTGGGCAGATTTCAACCTAGGTTGACCTCTGTGTAATCAAATGGAAAAAGCCAACTCCGTTCACATGGGTAAGTGAAAAAACTCAAAAAAGACCAGATCATCAGCTGTCTGTGAAAATTGAAAAATTCCAACCTCGGCTGATAAAAACGTGAATTATAGTTCACTGCTTTTTGGTTTGAAAAATAATTTAATAATGAAATCATTGTTGATTTCCAAGTGGAAATAGCTCACTTCTCTAAAAAAAAAAAAAAAAAAAAAAAAACTAAAAAGCTGAAAAAATCTGCTCATGCGAAAGCAAAAAAAATCCAGGCAGAAATCTCCGTAGAAATCTGCGCAGAAATGTGCCAAGAAATCAGCTCATCTAAACGGCTCGTCAATGTTTGTTTTTGTTAGTAATCTAAGCAAAGCATAGTAATATTCTAGAACAGGTAAATTACCTGTTCTAGGGTAATATGGAAAGGGAATGCGTGTTCTGTTGAGTTAACCGCCTGAAAAGCTGCGTGATAGGCACTCGTAAAGTAAGAGGCATTCGCAACTTTCCATACGTGCATTTGCTAAAATCAATGGAATTACTGGGTGTAAATCTGCTCACAGGATCACAGCATGATTTTTTTTATGAAACTTCTGTTGAATATTATCACCCGCATAATTTCAGTTAGTAACCGAATTAACCATGATATATAATTTTAATGAATGCTGACCAATTAATTCAATGACCCATTTCATTTTTGAATTTACTGAGGTTTATATTGGATGAATGATTGCCACAATTGGTTTGTATATTGCAACAAAATTATGATATAATTAAATTACCTAAAAACCATAATGAACATATATTTGCAATGGTGATAAATACCATGAAACTTAGACAGTAATGAAAGTTTATATTGGTGGTTCGCAACATTTGATGTCGTCCGACTGGTAGTAAATGTGGATGAGATACATCGACTTCCGCAGAAGTATTTGAAAGGACAACCAAGAACCTGATTCCGAAATTTTCGTGTTTTTAATAGTGATCACAACATGAACACAGAACTTAATTTTTGATACAATTTTCGCACAAAATTCACAAACACGGATTTCACCTGTCCTAGCGAAAAAATAAAATATCAGCATTTGGAGGATTAGTTATGTCCGAATTGAATATAATAGCTCTAACAGGAAGATAAACAATTGCTTACAACCCATTTTTACACATTAGCAATATTCTTATTATATTACAATAATATTTCAGAATAAACTTACATTATTTCACTAATGACAGTAAAATTGTACACGGATGGTCGTACCCTTGCTCAAATTTTTTATCTCTCATAACTTTTTCTTGATAGATGGAATGTAATTTCGTTCTATACATAATACGTACCCGAGTGAATGCAATATTGTCGAATACAAAAATAATTATAGGTGGTTCGATTTCATTCAAACCCCTATTGGAGGTAGGTCGATTTTTTACGTTTATTATGTTGAAAGGTACACTTGCATTTAAGTTTCGTAAAATAATTCATATTTTAGTTTTCTCTTCCTTTTTTTTATTATTATTTTTCTCGATTCCATAAATGTTCACGGGGGCAAATATGTTCCCATGCCACTCCTTGTGGACACCCATGATAACTTGTCAATCTTCAGAAAGTCTAAGTGAAGACCATGCATGATGTGGGCTTACTTCAAATGTGCTGCGTTCTTTTAAAGCGTTATGTATAACGAAATGTATACTTAAAATCCTGTACATTTTCAAGGAAGCAATAGTTGGAGAGAAAAATAAGTGGAAAAAATAATAAATAAATAAACCCTCAGTGTTATTAAACAACACTTAAATGAATTTAAGTTGGTAAGTGATATTTAATAAACGACAGAACGAAACATGGGAGCAAAACTGCGATGATATTTTATCCTACAATAGAACACAGTGAATTTTCACATGACCCAAAATTTCACTTATAAAACTACAAAATTACACAGCAATAAAAAATTGCAAGATGAAAAGTAAATGTATTTATTTAAGGAAAATACATAAAATAATAAGCAACAATGCAAACTAATCAATGAAATTCTATTTCGTAACTCTTGAATATCACAGAGAATAACAAATCACCATGAAGAAAAGCACTTTAAGAACTTTTCTGCTCGTCGCCTTAACGAAGCAAAGAATTTCCAGAATGCACTGAATGTACGTCTTGAGTATAAACACTCACCAAACTTATACTTAACCCGAGAATTCCAGAGTTTTCTTTTCTTTTTTCTCAAGTAATAGAAAACTTTTTTGAGTGTCAAGTACCCTATCAGTTGTGATTCTCAGATTATACGATTTTCGAATACTTCTACTACAAAAGTTTTATAAGTATTATCAGGAAGGCATGCCTTCCTGGTATTATATGTCCATAAAATTCGTGGAAGTATAAGTTTGCCATTTTAGTAGCGCAATTGATAAAGTAGGTAGACTGTAGATCAGATAAAAAAAAATTCTCCTATTTTTTTTATTACTTTTATTTCTAAGAAAAGCAAATTAATAAAAAATATCAAAAGTTTTAAATTTCTGTACTTATTTGTTACGTATTCATTTACAAAGCAACGGCACAGTTATGTCAATGGATCTGTTTTGTATGTTACAGATTACATCATGTGCAAAGAGGAAAGTCTAGCCACTTATTTGCTTCTAATTTATGCAAGTTAGATATAGACTAAAATGAAAAGGAAATAAAATATAATCAGTATAGAAACACAAATAAACTAATACCTATAACGAATGCTTGAAATACTGCTTGAAATACTGGTAAACTTCATTCTGCAAAAACCTTAATATTTTAGAAAATCTCCTCTTTCACTGTTATAACAAAACAGTCGAACTCCAACGAAAGAAATTAATGTGAAAGAAGTAAACCTTTTCTGAGTAGAATATCCTTAAAACATGAAGAATTTTGTGTTCCATAGAAATATCGTTCCTGCTGCTACTTTCATTGATTAATCTTCCATATAATACTTCTTTAATCTGTACTGAAGGGCAAAGCGGATTAAAACTATATCTTTAGACGTAAAATGAAACCATAATTTCTCTATCAAGTCAGCTCAAATAAAACTTATTAAATTTTAATCTTACCCTTCATACGGATTGTGGGTTTCTGGTATATAGAAGTTGTAATATTGTTTTGAGTTAAACTATTGTTTACCCATATGAGGACGGATAAAACATTTTTTCTGCTGTTGTTCTGCACGGTTGTTATCGGTAGTTATTGTAATATACACAGAGAGCTTCTTCGTTTACAAATTTTTTTATTGTTGTTTTGGAAATGCAAATCACATTAGGTTGTATTTGTTTTGAAATTCTGTTATCTACAACGTCACAAGTCACCGTATTTAAGATAAATCTTTAATATAAGCTTCTCACCCACTACGTCAGGTAGGATTGGAACGGAAGCGAACAAAAATATCGTATGCATTATTATACTTGGAAGACCGCAAACACATCACGCGGATCCGAATAAATCCTCTCATTTAACTCAATGGCAAGGAAAATTTCGTTTGGTTTCGATCCGATCCGACGTAGTCCAGTGTCCGGTTTGTTTTAAACATACATTCTAATTCTCAGTCTAGCTGGTGTTTCATGGGAATTAAATCTTTACTGCTACAAAACACGTTACAAACGTAAGTATGGATATACTCGGAATCAGTACTAATGGCGATGCGTATTTTTCAAAATACAGTATCACGAAATTCCGAGCATCCAATGCTCGTGTGCACCAAAACAAAATGGAATCTTAAACTTAGATTAAATTTAACTTGAGATTTGAATTCCATTTAATCAAATGGGACTAAAATCTTAAGTCAAATTTAACTGTAGTTTAATCTTCTCTTCTCTGTTGGTGCTATCGGGCATAAGTTTTGCAATCCCTGATAAATACGGTATAAGTTTTTTCTCTTATAGATTCTTGAAAAGATATCATTTTTGGGAATATATTTGAATCTGCTACAGAAATTTATTCAAGATGCTGATGCTTCAAAAATGTAAATTTATATAAAAAAATATATATACTGGTATATGAAATCGTACATTCAACTGTGAACAAAACTCAAAGTCTAATCAATCATTCAATAAGCTTAGTTTTTAATACCGGCAACAAATGTAAATCATAATGAATTTAAAATCCTTGCTTGAAACATGATTACAGAAATAACGCAAATATAGTCGGTGTCGTAAATTCATGTATTAAGGAATATTTCGAAATTGACTATTGTTTTTGCACTTCCTGAAGTTTTCTATGTATGTAATAAATAAATGATGTTTTGTATAACGTGTGTTTACATTAATTCCATCATGTTAGACCATCATATTTATCAATCAAAATGATTGAAGGTGCTGAAGCGAAAAGGTGTATAAACTAGAGGTGTGGAAAAAGTAGGACATAATACTGATTAATCAATTCGTAGTGTGGACAGTATTCCCGCCTTCAATATATACATGTGTTAATTACTACATGTAGATATGCAGACATTATTAATTTGCTGTAATGATATCTGATTGCAATTAGACATTATTTTTTAATAGGTGTTAAATTTTAAAATTAGTCATTATTTTAAATAATGTGGAATTTTCCATTTACCATTTCCATATGACTCTTTTTCTTTGCGACCGTATAAATTTTGGAAGTCACTAATTGTCCGGGTCAAATAATATTGTTCATTATATTATATTCATCGAAAAATAAAAGCGTTTTATTTTTCGATGTTATATTAGTAATATTTTAATGTAGTTAAAGTAATTGAAACTAATCAGGGTACCGTACATGTTAGCTTAAAACTGAGGGGAATTCAAAATTTTCATTTTACGTGTGGAAGAAATCATTTCGAAATGTGAATTTACGAAGATCCCTTAGTCAATCGGGTTCCGAATTTTTGGTTCTGGACATGAGGTACTGGACATGACGTTGTCAAAAAGGCTACTGGACACGAATTTGTTTAAAAGGCTGATCCAGATCAATGCAGAAACCGAATATGATGTCTGTAGTCTCTGAGTCATATACATAGATGTAAAAGTTTGATAACATATTTTCTTTTTCGCCATGAAGTCCATTATGTTAGCATAACCAAATATTTCTTCATTGGTTAGAGTCTTCATTGGTTACAGCCTCCCTGATAATCACCTTATATACCATTCTTCCTAAAAAAAAACGTTAAACCCATTTTCAAAATTCAGGTGTGGATCCAACTGCCGGTGTTGGACGAAGGTGGGCAAGAAACACGTTTACTTACCGCAGGCAGAAAAGTAGTTCAGTCGAAGACCAATAACACCTCAATGGAGAGGAGGTGAAATATTTTTACGTTCTTTAGTCAATAATTATGCTGTTTTAATGGGATTTACAGGAAAATACTTCGAATTTTTTTCATTTTCTTCTTCTTTTCTTCCTTATTTTTTACATTTAGGGAAAGGAGGCGCTGGATCTGTATTTGGGTTCGAAATTTCAACATGCCAAGGGTCATAGTGTACCATGAAACAAAATGTTTGCACAAATTAAAAGAAAGTCAAGTTTGTACTTCAATAATAATAATGTTTTCGATTTTTTAAAACAATGGAACAAATTGTACATACAGACAGTTCTGATTCCAATACTTTTATTAAAAATATACACATGTTTACTGTAGACAGAGATTTGAAAACGGAAGCTGAGACCATGATATAGACAGTGGCGTACCGAACGGGCCCTCAGGGCACGCAAGGCGGCGGGCGGACGCTTGTGGCCCCCAATGAGTTCATTGCATACTCAATAAATTTGTAGAATAAATTCCAATATGGCAAATAAAGTAATAGAAAGAAATAATTTAAAAAAAATCAAGAACATCAAGAGTATAATTGGTTTAGTCAGAGCACATAATTAATTAGAAACCCCATTGTGCATTATTAAAAATATCCAAATTCCTTTTATTGCTGAGCACCCGAGGTTAAATTAAAATATGCTTCTACTAAGGTGATATATCTGATCTTGCATAAATCTTGCAGAAAATAGAGAGAAGAATTTTTTTGTACATTATCGAAACACTTCCGTTGAACTTCAAACAGACAGGGGATCCAGCGGTGAAGTGAATTATCACCTTTCAATAATTAAATAAATAAATAATAGGGTACGCCGGATGAGTATAACTTCCAACAGCTGTCTTCAAACGGTCAGTTCATAAACTGATCTAAATATCGCATTAACCAAAATAGAAAATCAACCTTCAATCATAAATATCAAGTAAAAAAGCAAAGACTTGTATTTCACTGAGAAAGAAAAATAATTTTATTACGCATTGTTTGAGTTCCAGATACATTCAATCTTGATTTCAGCTTTCTTCGCTGAACTTTTTAAATCTGTTCCACATATCAACCTACAAATATCATCAGTGTATATTGTCCAGATTCGGGGTGAAATGGAAACCAAAACACCCGCACAAATTACTAACTAAACTAACTATATTGTCCAGAAGCAACTTCACGTCCTATAAATTCCCCTTCCATTAAGAAACAAACATCAATGACTATTTCCAAGAAAAAGAAATAAAAGCAAAGACTACACGAGTATTAAATACCGTTGGGTATATTTAAGAAGATAAACGACATGTGAAATCGTGATACTCTAGAGTCAAGTCAGTCTCCTGTTGCTCATTCAGTTCTATGTATTTTTTTTTATTTCACATGCGCATCTCCTCACTCCCCCCCTCCCTTCGCACCCCTCCCCTCCCCCTCCCTATCCGCACCTGTTGCACAATCGATATAGAGTGGGGAAAGCAACAGGAAAGTAGGTGACGGAGATACAACTTTTACTGTACGGGAAAAACATTCCCACTTTTGCAAAAAGAGCTCACCAAAGATTAACTGCATTTATTACTTTGGTTTTTTTTTATTCTAAATGGGATTTTTGCATGCGTTTGCTTGGTTTCTGGATTGGGTTAAATGATTATTTACGTTTGTGAAATATTCTATCTTGTTTATTTTTGTGGTTTTGAAATATTTTTTTGATCTTATTTTTAATTATATGTTTTTGAAATTTATCAATCTGTAAAATGTTTTTTGTGTGTCAAGAAATACTCCAAACGAATTTTGTATCGAAAATGACACTGATAAGGCAATTTTATTATTAACTGAAGTGTGTCATATACAAGTGATGGACCTCATCAATTTTTTTTTTCTGAAACGTAATTTGAATTAGATGTATTATAATATTATTGCATTCTGTCTTCGTACGGTAAAGTGTTTCAACAAACTATGTCTGCTTTATTTTGTAGATATCCTACTTGATTCAAATTTGAACTCATATTTTGTTGAAAGAAAACGTTATCAAGTTGGGAATGAAAATCAAAGAGGAAACCATTTTTATAATTCTACATAATGGAAAATGGAAGAGATACGCTGATTACATGTTGAAGGAAAATATATTTGTTAAAATAATTGATGAACATTTTACGGCTAAAGTTTTTGTGAAAAGAATGTATACTGTCAGCTACAGTACCAGTGAAAACAATATTCTATTGACAAAATCTCTTATATTTATGCGATAACAGTTATTTCTTTCTCTTTTTTTGTCACTTAATACATGAAACATTGTAATAATTTTATTTTGTTCTAGTAGTATACAAAATGAACGAAGAATGTGAATGCATAGAAATTTCTTTCACTGTATTCAGACATCTGTAATGTTCTGACGAAAATATCACTCTCAAGTTTACAGTCTGTATTTGAAAATAGTTCCATTAATATAAAGCTACTATATCTTCATCATAATTTGCAAAAAATACTTTCCTAATGCGTTAATGGAAAACTGATCGTATAAAATATATTGTCAGAAGAAGAGGTCATTACAAACTGTATTCATGGAAAATATCTACTATGGAATGTAAAATTATTCAGCTATACTGTTTATACCACTTCTTAATAAAGATGTAGATTATCTTATATAATGAAGAGAAGTGGTGTTTATTTCCCCTCAGGTATTATTCTATAGGAGATTTCTTGCTTCATTTATGTAATTGCATAATTATACAAAACATCTCAAGAACATATGATATGTTACTGTAACTCAATTAAAACTCAAGGTAATTTTGCATTCCACTGGTAAATGTAGTACTCAATATCAGTGGTGAAATGTCTTATTTATTGAAACAAATATATCTATATTATACAGTATATAGTTCTCTGTAGTACTATTCTGGAAACATATACGTCATAATTTTTTTTCTTCTGTTTCAGTACTGTTTGATTTTTTTCTTCTTCAGATTGAATTAAAGTAATGCAGAAACAAAACAAAAGTTTGTTATGTACTTCTAGGAAATGAGTTTTTTTTTTTTTTTTTTCAAGTGAACAATAAGTCACAGATATAGTATTTCAAGAAATAAATTCAGGAATCTTATGATTCATTGTATTATACTAAAATTCTTCTGAAATATCATCTTGCTAGAACTTGTATATCACTTACATTTTGTAATGCTCCACAGCACTAAACATTTACACTGAAATGTGCAAGTTTTTCTTTTAAAAAAAAATAATGAAGATAGAACATTAACTCATTGTACCATTATTTTTTGAAAACGCATATACAGTACCACCTGTTGAACAAATCCAGGTAAAGGCAGAATGAAATGCGTAGTTTGGTCATATTATATCATTGTATACTTTCAGAAATGAAATACAACCCAGATATACCCTAAAAATTCTTAGAAATATAATTTCCCGTATAAGTAATTTTGAAGGTAATCTATATAAAAAGTAAAATGAGCCTCGGGTTATAATTAACACACACGTGTAAAGGTAGCCAGTAACCACACACTACGTCGGATCGAATCGGAACGAAATTTTTCTTATCATTGGGTGATACGAAAGAATTAGTTCTATGCTTTTCCGATCCGGTGTGATGTACGGCCTTTCACCTATATTGAATTGAATTGAATGTTTTTTTATTTCTTTCTTCGAAGTATGAGGTCTAAGTCGACCCGTGATACAACAGTTATACATATATATATATATATATTGCATACATGTAATGAACTATAATGATAAATAAAGCAAAAGTTTAAATCAATACAAATTGTAACATAATACAATAATATTATCCTTGGTAGAAAATCACACATGTACAAAAAGAACACATTAATATAATGTACTGTAAATGCGTGCGATATTTTTGTTCGTTTCCTTTCCGATCCGATCCGACGTAGTGAGTGAGAAGTTTTTAAGCTAACCGCAGACTACGTCGGATCGGAACGAAATTTTCTTTAACATTGAGTTAAATGGGAGGATTTATTCCGTTCCAATCCGATCCGACCCGACGTGATGTGTAGTTCTTCGTCTATAAGAATATACACGATATTTTTGTTCGTTTCCGTTCCGTTCCAACGTAGTGGGTGAGAAGCTTTAACAGGACATATTCAAGTTTATTAGTATACCACTGAAAATTAATGCAACTATTTGAAAGATTAATAAACCATGAAACATTCTTTGTTAACTGAATATTAAAATAGTATTTCAACCTAATTTCACATTCGTAAAATAAATTTCCATCACTTTATCCCAGTACAAATAACCGACATAACATAAGTAACGTTATAAAGCAGAATCTTTTAATCAAACATTTCCAGAGTGAAATCGTAATATTATATGAATAGAAACATGATGTTGAAAATTCAAAGTATGAGAAGTGGTGTATTCTAAAATATAGTCTTCTATATACTGTAAGGGAACATTAGAATTCTTTCTAAGAAAAGTAGAAAAATGGATTCCAAAGCTTACTGTAGTGGGAGATGGAAGATAGAAAAGGATCAGGAAAAATGATAAATGAGAAAGCCATCACATCTATATAGACTTATACAACAAAATATCTAGAGAGAGAGATGGATTTCATTATGTGCGTGAATTTATTTTCAAAAGGAGTGACTATAACCTTTATGTTAGATTCTAAATGAACTTCGGATGATTATATGTTGTAATTATATATCACTAGAATGATTACTGAGATAATTTACAAGTTTGGAAAGTAAAAAAAATTAAATATAGTGCATACGGCTTGTAACACCGTCCTTTGCAAAATAAATATATGGATTAAATATTATAGAACCATATTACAAAGATCGTCGATGATCTTTGCTTATATCACTTCTGTTAAACTACAGAATAAACATTATTTTACGTGTAATAAATTATTAAAAAAAAATACGACGGTATTTTATAAAATATCTAATTATATTGAGTTATAGTGAATATATTATTTCTATATTAGCGTAGACGAAAAAAATATAGGCGGATTATGTGGATTATCCAAGTAATTGAAAATTTAATAAGGCTATATTGGGTGCTGATGAAAGTATCAAGTGATTTCGTTCGCTGATCTAATTATGGGTCAAAATTAGCAGAATTTCCCACCTTTTTCAAGAGATGTTGCATCACTCAACGCATTATTTTGTAATTAGTACCAAAATTAATGGGGATGCGTATTCCAGAGGTCATTACATTTTGTGTATAATGAGTAATAAAATAAAAATGTACGAATTCAGCCTGGAGCAATACTTTAACATCTAAATCCTGTAAGAAATCGTAAAACCTCTTAAAACAAATCCTTGTAAAAATAATCATGTCAAGTCCTGAATACAGTTCACGGTTTTTGTAAAAACTAAAGTGGAAATGAATTGTTTCATTTCATAAGCTGAGAAATTGTTTTTATTTATAAGTTGAGTTGTAAAAAATTCAATTTTAATATAGTATTTTTAAAATACAGTATTTTTAAAATACAGTATCTTTAAAATACAGTATTTTTAAAATACAGTATCTTTAAAATACAGTATCTTTAAAATACAGTATTTTTAAAATACAGTATTTGGATTCATCTTCAAAAATCAGTTCCATTTCCATCTGTTACTGTATATTAATTACAACAAAATTCGCAATATCGCTCTCAATGGGGTACCGCAAGGGTAATCTGTCAATTCAGCTCGGACAATTCACCGAGTGACCATTCAACCCCATAATAATTTTGAAAGAACGAATTGAAGTATTGTTTCTTGTATCACAAATGTAAATTTATATAATCAAATATAATTAAAAATTCAGTTTTATAAAACTTTCATGTTGTTTTAATAGTACTAAAGTAACCATGATAGATAAGCATAATTATGTCCACCTTCTTAGTTTTTTTTTTTTTTTTAGAATTCAAGTTAAGGTCAGGTGAGTTCAAGTCAGGGTAGGCAAGGTCAAGTTAGGTGAGTTCAAGTCAGGGTAGGCAAAGTCAAGTTAGGTGAGTTCAAGTCAGGGTAGGCAAGGTCAAGTTAGGAGATTTAAACCAGGTTGGATTAGTGCAGATTACAGTATGCTATAAAATGCTAAAATTAATAATAAACTCGACCTGGCCTAATCTTCAACAAACAAATTAAATCAGTTGAAGGGGTGGGGTCGTGGCGCTTATAAGCGGAAAGATAAGAAGTACATTATGTCAGTGCATTTTGTTGTTGAATATTTTACCATCAGAGATACGAAATTTTCACTTCCGTACAAAATAAATAGGCTGCCAGCACAAATTGTCATACAAAGATTAAGTATTTTAATAACGAAAAGCAGTTGTCACTATTTCTTAATTACACGCAAAGAACATAATATTCCCCTCCCTCAACAAGTAGAATTGTTCAACACCCATTTTTCTTTTTCGTACAATTAATTTTAATAATGTTTTAATGACCCCTAAGGTGGATTACAATGTTTTCTCTCAGAACTGTAAAGCAGCAGAGATAGTAATGATACTAAAAAATAAACACTTTATACTGTAGTACAACAAGGAACAATATGGTGACGCTGATTTGAAGTATATAGTACTTTAAATATAAATCTGATGAGACAAAAATATGGTGCAAATTCAAAAGTTGAATGTATTATAATTGCAGTGAAAATTAACCTCCTAGAACTTGAAAACGGCAAGTTTCATAAAATTATATTATCCGCACAACTAGACCTAGTACAAGCACATGCAAAAATTAGGGCATTTAAGAATGGGGAGACACTGATATATGGTAATGCCTGACAATTATTTATTCAGACTGATAACATGCAACTTGTAAGTTTCGTTTCAAAATAAGGAAAAGGAAAGAAAAGAAAAAATAAGTTTCTGATATATTCACTCACACTCTCACACATATATTATTTTTCTTTTTGTTGTTACATAATTTTATGGTTACGTATTTTCTAACATCCAGCATATTGTAAGATTACTAAGATATCCCATTAAAAAATAATTTGTATGAAGTAAAATATTTAACACATCTAACCACCCATTTAAATTCAGAAGAGTAGGTTTTCAAGCACATAAACACAATGCAACTGAACATCAAGTGTTTCTAAGCTCTTACATCGTAGCTTTCTACACATTTCCCAAACTACATGGAAATGCTTTGAAATTAATGTGTGTTCATAACTTTCTGACAGCATGTACGTAGTCTACTGTACTATTCCACATTTATGCTGTGTATATTCTAATATTTGTGTACTGAAGCCATCAGATCATGCTTCAGTTCAATTAACACTACTTGACATTTCTGTTAATGTCAATATTTGGACGTCAGACGCATCGAGCTACTGTATACAGTACATTTATTTTATTGGACCCAACGGAGTTTAATAAAAATGTTTTCTATTCGTCCAACAAAACAACCACTATATAGGAATTGTGTGAAATGTAGGTTACGTTTTTATGTAGTGTGTGTCCAATAATGTTCACTTTCAATAATAAAACACAAATATATAGCATGTCAAACATTTCCTTTTTATTTGTGCAAATGTTGAAAATTTTTCCAGTAAGTAACATAAAATCGTGCGTAATCAAGTTGTGTAATGTGTATTTTTTCACGCACATATCAGAGTCACATATTTATCATTACTTTAACGTTTCTGTGAACAATTATTTAAATAATTAGGTTAACTTATCTGGAGAAGCACATAATCGAAACTATTTAGACCGATATGTTTCAGCAGTACATCTTCAAAGCAAATTGCTATACGTTTCTTCTTTGATAGAAGGTTGAAACTTATAAAAACACAAATACATTTAAATTAAAAAAAAACTTTTACCTGCGGTAATTTTCTGATATGTTTTTCTATATAATTTCAGTGTAGACCACTTTGGTTGGAAATGTAAATGCTGTTTACAAACTCAGGATGATGACACAAGAGTAACTAACATAAACCAACCTTCAGGGTGTTCTTTGTAATGATCAAGTATTAAAATATTTACAATACAAAGATTACAAACTCCATAATGGACCCACTATGTAGGGTAGCTGAGCATAAAAACATTTATTGAACGATGAGAGGTTTGAATCATTTTGAAGATAATATGACACAGTTTACTATTCCGTATTTTCAATTGTTTACTGATGTGATACATTCGTATTGCAAGAAGCTTATATACGGCAGGGTCCGCAGCATTTGAAAGGAAATATATTTTTTCATGCAGATA